>VZTI01005932.1:1115910-1131628 GCA_013397865.1 Struthidea cinerea
CCGGGCCGGGCGATGCCGCCGGGCGCTCGCGTGCCCTCCGACCTGCCCTCGCCGCCGCGCCGGCCCGCGGTTACCCGGCTACACCCCCTCGCCAGACAGGCCGGGCCCCCGCGGGACGGTGAGCCCGGCGGCGGGGCAGACCTTGGGGTCTGCTCGGTCGGGCCCTTGCACACCCGTGGAGCTGCTGAGGGCTGCAACTCGGCCCTCGTGGCTGGGAAGGTCCGCGGAGCGCCACGGTTGGCAGTCCCGGGCGGCGTTTAGGATGCTTAGGATGGTGTTACATCGCCTCGTGCAGAAGGCGGAAATATTCGGAAGACGGGACCTCAATTACATCGTCGGCTGAAAGGGATGATTTTCAAAAATTGTTAATTTTAAGGAACATAGGCAGATCACCTGATGATCCTTTTTGTCCGGGGTCTTTTCTCCAATGCAAACCATCTCCAAAACTGGGAAGCACATGCGAAATACAGGAGAAGTAGTTTGGAGTTTACTCCTCATAGAGTTTCCTCCTAATTCCCTTTTGTAGGTTTGTGTAGAGTCTTGAATTGCACTGCTTTGTCTTTGTCTCAAGTCCCTGTGCTTAAATCCCTAGTACCAGGATAAGGCTAAATAGTACTGCAAATTATTTTATTTGTTGTGGCTTGATAGAGTGTAAACTATTGAGGTATTTGTCTTTTTGCCCAAAATTTTTCCATAAAATAATGCCAACAAATACACCAAAGAAGTGTATTATCCTACACATTCTTGAGTAGTTAGTGCTTTTCTGGCACTGTGGGATGGGAGATTTACCATTGATTTGTTTCCCCTCCTTTAAAACAATATGTGTAAGACTGACTCACATTTGTTTAATTATTTATAGTCTGGATCAATAAGATAGTTTCATATAATAAAAGGTACCATTTTCAAGTTCTATAAAGCTATTATCAAGAGGTATTTTGATACCTCTTTGTACTCGCTTAACAGTTCAACTGCTCAAACTCAACACAGCCAAAACAACATCTTTTTTTTTCTTTGTTTTTCAACGACATTTTTCCTGTTAAGGAGCTGTCCCAAGTTTAGTGCTTGTCTAGGCCTCCTTTTTAGTTTTAGTTTTCCTCCCTTAGTAACTAGGCCTCCTAGTTTTAGTATTCCGTTTGAGGTTTCCACAGTTTAGTATTCCCCAGTTAGGTTTTCAAGGATTCTTGAAAAACTCATCCTAATGATTCTTCCTTGCTACATAAGGTCCTTATGACAGTTTCTTTCATTGCATTATCCCACAGATAGTTGTTACTGCAGCTCCTCTCTCCCGCCTCTTCCACTGTCAGCTTCCCGTGGCCGCAGCTTCCGTCACTGCAGCTCTGGCACTCACCTCAGTGCACAGTAAGCTGAATAAACTCACTGAGGCAGCAGAAAACCAATCCAAGGGGAAAAAAAAGTGTTTTGCTGGTTTTAGGAGCTGAATCACTTCACCAAGGATGGGAGCACAAGAACTTGAAAAAAAAAAAGGAGAAAAAAAAAGAGGTCCATGGGGATAGAGGAAAGAGCATAATACATTTCAACAAGAACAAGCTCTTAATTCAACCCCACCATCTCACATACATGTAATTCACCTGGTAGGCAGTATCCCTTCAGTCACTCCTTTGCACTTGAACTGGTACGTGAACCAGTAACTGCAGTTTTAAGTCTAATGGGTCACATATATGGCATCTCATTGCTGGCTTCTGTCCTTGGTTCACAACAACCCCATGCAACACTACAGGCATGGGGAAGAGTGGCTGGAAAGCTGCCTGGCAGAAAAGAATCTGGGGGTGCTGGTCAACAGCTGGTTGAACCTGAGCCAGTGTGTGTGCACAGGTGGCCAAGAAGGCCAATGGCATCCTGGCTTGTATCAGCAATGGTGTGGCCAGCAGGACCAGGGCAGTGATTGTCCCCCCGTACTCGGCACTGGTGAGACCGCACCTCGAGTGCTGTGTTCAGTTTTGGGCCCTCACTGCAAGAATGGCATTGAGGTGCTGGGGCATATCCTGAGAAGGGCAACGGGGCTGGTAATGGGTCTGGAGCACAAGTCTCATGAGGAGCTGCTGAAGGAGCTGAAGTTGTTTAGCCTGGAGAAAAGGAGGCTGAGGTGATACCTTATTGCTCTCTACAACTATATGAAAAGAGGTTGTAGCCAGGTGGGGGTCAGTCTCTTCTCCCCAGTAACAAGTGATAGGATGAGATAAAATGGCCTCAAGTTGCACCAGGGGAGGTTTAGATTGGATATTATGAAAAAAATCTTCACCAAAAGGATTGTGAGGCATTGAAAAAGACTGCTCAGGGAAGTGGTGGAGTCACCATTCTTGGAGGTATTTAAAAGACATGTAGATGTGGCACTTTAGGACTTGGTTTCGTGGTGGACTTGGCAGTGCTGAGGTAACAGTTGGACTCGATCTTAAAGGTCTTTTCCAACCTAAACAATTCTATGATTTTTACATCAACTTTGGGATCTTGTTCTATGACTAGGATTCCTAGCCATTATTGTGTAAAACCAACAATAACTTTTGTGAGATTTCAGAATAACAATAAATACACAAAAGCATTCTCCATTCCCATGGGAAAATATAAGGGCACAGCATTCTCAGCTTTCACAGCATTTGCAAATAGTACAGCCTGCAAAAAGGTACAATTTCAATTCTTTCTGCAGTGGCAAACCTGTCAAGAGAGAAACTTGTTCTTAGGACTATGTGAAGATGTTTGTTTTCAGAAGTTACTCCACCTGACTACAGGTTCTGAAATGTTTGACTTCCCTGCTTAGTTTTGGGTCTGAATAGTTAAATAACGGGTTGGCAGCAGTGGGTATGAGCATCCAGCACCAAGTGATGAATGGGAAATCAATATTACTTTCTTCACTTGACAGGTTGATTACAGAAGGTTTAACAATGGTACCCAAATTCACAATAAAATAGAAATGTATAAAACTTACTATGCAAAATTTCTCCTTGTAAAGTTTTACCATAGCGAATTTAAAATACACAATCTCTCTCAAGCACAAAGCAATCACTTGGTGTTGCAGACCAGCCTGTTTATGGCTACAACTGCAAAAGAACATAGTTCCCATTTTGCAAGATTAAGGACATTGGCAGACATCCTGTTTTGATTTATCTGTGTTAACGAAAGACATAAAGTCAGGACTAGTGAAAGGCAGGCCCTTCATCTTAAGAGTTCCTAAGTTCCCAGCTGACAACCTCCTTCCCTCATGGGCTGCCCTACTGCAGTGGCGAGTGCTCACGCAGCATTCTCAGCTGGTGTTCTGTGAGGGACAGGACCTTAAGTCACAGCTTGGTCTCATGAGCTGATCAGTTCCAAAAGAGATGGTACCAGAGCTACCAAGGCACCATCTTTCTAAGGTCACACTTTAGTTGGTGATAGTTTTGAGGCTTTACATATTACTTCCTTGATAGTTCGGGGAGCTGGTGATGCCCAAGAAGTACCTCAGCCTAGTCTATTTCAGGCCACAAAGAGAGGAAAAAACTCAGCTGAAGGCTGGCATGAGTTGATGGCTCTGCTTTTCCTTCAGTGTTTCACATTTCCAGCCAGGTTTTCCACTCGATGAAATGTCACAAATGCAATAAATCAACACACTTGTCTTCCCCTTTTCTCTCACACTGCTGCCATTTTTGGGCAACATCTGCTCTTCATTCCCAGCCCAATATTAGTAAAGGAACAAGCAAAACAGGATGTGCATTAGGAGGCTAATGGACTTTAGATTCTCCAGGAGCGTGAGCTTTGGGAAGCATAAAGCAAAAGGACAAGAAGTGTCACTCCTCAGGGACCCTCACCAAGCTAGTGTCCCGAGGGCAGCTCACTGCTGGGAGAGAACAGCTCATTATTTTTGGGATGTCAGAGAGAGCACTTGTAACAACAGATCCTCTACTAAAGAGCTTGTTTAGTGCAAGAAATGAGCTTAACCACAATCAGATGCTGTTGGGAGGCATCCACGTTAATGTTTGTCAGTCTCCAGAGAAGAACTAGCTATAGTCTTCTTGAATGAAATAGAGAAACCATGAATGCTGGGGAGGTGCAAAGCAATAGGGGAAAGGGAAGGGAAGAAAGGAGAAAATCTCAGAAATAATGGTTGAACTTAAAGGTGACAGCTATCAGTATTAACGCTGTATGTGTCAGAGAAGAAAGGACTACCTTTTCTCACTGAAGTCATTCTTCTACAGTACAGCCTGCCTGTGCCATGCACTCCCTTGCAGGGAGCAGCCCCGCTATCCGCAGTGGGGCCAGGGCGTTGGGAGCGATGAATTCGGTTGGCTGTCCAGGGATCATCAGGCATGGAGAGTTGGCGAAGCAGCTTACATCAGGGTGGGGGCCCAGTCAGAAGCAACAGTGGTAAGGTCACCTGCGAAGGGAAGGCTCTGACATGCCTTGCTCATTGCAGGGCTGAATCCAGCACCATGCCAATAACATGGGCTCTCCTTTGAGTGCCTAGTAGCAAGATAAAGCCCATGCCACCTATATTCGTCACAGCGATGGTTCTGTAGGGCTTACTGTTTTATTTTAGAAGATGCCAAGTCTCAGGAAGTAAGTTACAGTGCATCTGCTTGAGATAATTTTAACAGTTGTGTTCAAAATTAGACTTTCCTTCTCAAGCAAAAGCCCAATGTTTAAGTGTGTCTAAAAAAGCCAGGCAAGCATCTTAAAAGTGGGACTGACTCTCATTTATGTCTGTCTCCTATGCAAGCACACACAGATAACCTCTTATTTTGAAAAATAAACTGAAGTGTAGTAAGTTTTGGGTTTTATACATAAGGAGTGTAAAGAATAAAATAAAATTTAAAAATTATAAACCATAAAAGACACGAGGAGCAGCTAAAACATGTTTTCTTTTTATACATACCATTAATGTCTTGAGATCATACTGATAAATGCTAAATAACAAAATAGGAGGCAGGGGCATGAAGAGACTCTAATTCCCAGTCTTACAACATGCCAGACTGTGCTAGGAATTTGTCTGGTGGGGCAGAGGTAAGGGGGGTGATGCAGAAAGCTTTCAGAGTCAGCACAGGACCTTCATCTGGGAAGTGTCTCAGGTCTGAGGAAAGCAGTGAGGGCTTCATATCCAGGGAAGGAGAGGAGCCAGCCCTTTCCTCCCCTCTGGAGCCAGCCAGGCTGGAACCCCTCACTCAAGCACCACAGGCTCTGGGCAGCTTTGAGCCACCACTCATTCTGCAGCACAGTGCTCTAAGTGCTGCACTCTAGCCCCAAGCAAGAAATATCTAAAGGCAGATAATCCACCAGCTAATCATCAAAGATATCTTTTTTTCCAAGTTATTTACAAGCAAGACATACCAGATTATTGAACACTAGGTTACTTTGTTAGGAATGTAAACAGGGCCATGGTAGCCTAGTGGCAATAAGATGAGATATGATTATATGCAAAGACACATTTGGTGCCTGTAATTGTTTCCTAAGCCCTATACCTCTGGTTTTAAGCCTGTTTTTTCCTACTGCCACAGCAGTATCAGGCATTAAGGAGTCATGAGATACTCAGACTATGTACATGGGAGAGGAAGAAGGGAGTTGTGCTGTGCCTTTCTGTGTAATTTCACTCTTTGTGTTCACATCTTTTCCCTGAAAGTCCCAGTCCTTCTACTACATCCTGCTTTTAAAGTGATATAAACATTAATCCAAAACTGTGAAAGCATTGTTTGAACCCAGGATCAAAGCCATGAACAAAGACTAAACCAGACTTCCCTCTCACTCATTCACAAAGATCTCAGTTCTCAGCATCTGCCGCTTTATTTCAATGTCACCTTTCAGCAGCCCTTTGGCAAGAGTTCTGTATTTATTTATAAGCTAGTGCATTTATGTTTGGCTAGTACATGCGTTATGACATTAACCAGTTCTAAACATTATTCTTCTTTCTAAACTTATATGCCTTTACATGTGCTAGTTTTAAATGTTAAGTGGCAAAGTCAAAATACATGGAAATAACTGCTTGAATCTGTTTGAATTCTTTGCTCATGCGCAAATTCAAAATTCCATATTAGAATAGAACATTTGCTCATTGTGTTTTTCCCCCCACCTTATCATTAGTTTCTCTCAGGGGAAACACACTGGCAAAATCACAAAATAGCAGTGCCACAATAGAAGAAACATGGAAAAATGCCAATGAGTAAAAATATCCTCCCCAAAAGCCAGTACACAGAAACATAAATATATCTGGGAACTCCTGGGTCATCATCCCCCAAGGCCAGTCACCAGGATATGGTTGGCTTTTAATCTACTGTGGGGCACAGTGTGGCCTGACCACAAATATCAGTAACTGCAAAATGTAGGGGGTTTAGTACAAAACACCAAAAACCCCACAAAATCTATAGTGCACCATTAAACAGCAAACAAGAAAAAAATCAATTTCATTGCCAGCTTCTAAATAAATCTATTGTGTGTCTAGAGGTAGACACATCAAAGGCATTTTCTTGGCCCCCACAGTGTCCGAATTTGTGTTCCAAGGTGTCACCCATCAAGTCACCTCGGATGGGAATCAGCAATGTGCCACCTAGAATCAGCACTTCTGCCTTCACACAAAGAGAAAGAGCATTTGCTCATGCAAAGTGCATGCCATTCAGAATCAATATCTTTAAATAAAATCATGAGCAAGTTTAATTAGTGAGTAGCAATAAAGTAATTGAACATTGATGAATATAGAGAAAGGTAGCACAAAATAAGAGTAACACAAGAAGGAGTGATGAGAATAGACCCTCATGAAACACTGGCATCTGAAATGTAATTTAATACAATCAGTTCAGCAAATCTGAGAATATTAAAAACATTCTTCAATTGCCAGTACAGAAGCTAGCTCCTTCCTGTTTCAATAGACCTGAAAAGGGAACAAAGTGCTGAAATGAGGAGAATTATACTCTGAGATAAGTCCATAAGACTTCTTCTGCCTGCCTCTGGAATGGTAAAACCATTTCAAAGCCCGTAGGCTACTGTGCACCCCCACACTTAAACCGAATTCTCTACCTAGAGTATGAAAACCAGAAAGGAATGTAGTGAGCTACTTAAAATTACCTGGTCTGAAGCAATACAGTGTAAAAAGAGTTACAAAAAGCTAACCAGGAATGCAGCTGATAAATAGGTACCAATGTTCAAAACAAATTTAAGCCAGATATGAGAGCAGGGTTTTGTTGGTTTTTAGGAAGAATAATTTGCCCAGTAAGGCATATTTTTTAGCCTTAGGGTCCCTATACAAATAAAACAAGCAGATCTCATAGAGGAATGCATGCAAAATTATTCTGAAGTTATGTGTTTATTATTATAAGGCTGAAAAAAGAACTGAAGGAAATGCTTTAAGAGGAACCATATGTTGAAGCATTATTCACTTTTTATCCTCAAAAACATGTTTTTAATGTGGGCACTCTGAAGGCTCATTTCAACAAGCAGTAGCCTCTGCAGCTGCTGGCCCAAGAAAGCTTTCAGGCATGGCAGTCGTGGAGGCTTATTTATGAAATACATCAGTAAATTTAAACTATTGCAGCCTCCCGTTCCATGTTAAAGACTACCCTACTATTGCCTGGAGCTCTAATCTGTATGGCCCAAATTCTCTTCTGAGTTAAAGGAAAAAGTGATTCCCGATGGTTCCGGAAAATACCATTGGGTTTGTTCTACCCATAGGACTGGGATTAGCCACTTAGCTGTCACTTAGGATTAACTGAGACTTTAAGCCAGTGTTCACCGCTTGGGCAGGGACTGGGGAACTTTCTTGCACTGGAGCTGGAGTGAGAGGCAGCACAGCACAGATGTAGAGATGTGGTGACTGTTGATCTGAGGGGTCCTGCACACCACGGGGATTGGGATTTTTAGTGTTCCCCACAAGGGACAGGTGGACATGCGTTGGGAATGAAAGGATACCTCCTCAAAGAGGAAAAAGCAAGCTAGCCCCCTCTTTTTCCCCAGTCAATTTCCTGCCCTCAGTGTCATACTGCAGATTCTGCTGCTTACTCCAGATGTGATCCAGCAACCTCACTGCTGTCAAGAAGAGGAAGGCAATTGTTCCAGTGCTTCTTTAAATGATAATTACCTTTAAAGGCTAACCTAAGTCACCAGCCTGTACAGCTCTTCAGCTTAGGGTCACAGACACTTGTGAAATATTTATTGCCATGACAATTTGTGGAAGACCTATTCTAATTTTAGCTTTAGCTAGCAGGTTAAATCCTAGCAGGAAGATGGGAGATTTTAATTAGAAATACTGTCTGGAGTAGTGAGGCATTGCCAGACCTCAGCCCTTCTGCAAATACAGTTTCCACGCAACTGTGAAGGGAGGAGGCATTATCTGCTCCCTTTCTCCACTCACCCTGACTGGCAATATGGTCCTGGCCTGGATACTAAGTATGTGTTATTTTCTCTGTTATATCATCTGTGGTCAGTAATACAACTTGCAAAAAAGTTAGGGAGCAAGTAGTATATGAAGGCTGTTGACTGAAGTTTGCCTCTAAGCACAAGTCCTCTCGGCCAAATCAAGACACTACAGACCTCCTTTCACCCAGATGGTGATCTTTTATTTTCTTACTTACAAAAAAAAATGATTTGTATTAATTTTTTTGCTATTATGAGATGTCTGTAGGGACCATTAAGACTTGGATGTTGTGTAGTGCTCAAGGACACACTGCAGAGTATGACCTCAAGGTTCTCATGGTGGGCTTGATGTAATATAGGACATCTCTGGGCTGCTGCTGCCGCTGTCAGCAGGAGTAAACACTGAGTTTCTAATTGTCTTTACTAGTCCTCAGAAACCCTTTGGTGCCGCAAGGGCAGAGCTTGTGCTTGTACAAGAAATACTGCAGTGCGTTCACTTTCAATATGCAACATCACTTGTTGTGAATGAAATTCAATTATTTTACATATAAAACAGCTATGTAAAATTAATCATAAACAGTTTTAAAAGAAAATCCTGCCTGTAATGTAGCTCATAAACCAGATTTTCACTCAGATGTTTTTAGTCTGTCATTGTTGCCCCTGCAGCTATTATTGCTGGATCTGAAATGTCAGAAAATGGGCTTCCTATCCATCACCTAAAGGAACAGTTGCTCCCAGCATAAGGACAAGACAAAATAAGTAAAGCTTCAAAGGCAGTGTTAGCAGGTTTCTTTGGGTATTAAAAATCTTGTTAACAAATATTACTCAACAAAATGAAAGAGAATACTAGCAAAAACTATTATTATTTACATGCACATATGCATGCACACAGCCATACTCATACACAAACTACTCTCATACTAGTGCCAAATAAAAGGAAAGAGTTGAACAGAAAAAACTGCAAGAAAGGGTCTGTATGCAATACGGGGTGTGGAGCTGTATAAAACCACTGGAGAAGGCAATCCAAGCCGCTTTCTCCTCATACCGTGCCTAGTGCTAGCTCTTGTACTCTCACTGTGCAAGCAGAAACTCCCACTGATGTGTTGGATTGTGTTCTGTGAACTAGATGTGGGCAGTGGTGAATTCAACAAGGGCTTTTTTTAAATGTTAGCTATACCCAGGTGACATGCTGTCCAAAGGCAGAGGGTAAAATCCTGGCCCCACAAAATTCAGTGGTAAAATTTCCTTTGCCAGGCACCTATTCTCCAGGTTGTTGACACCTTTAACCCATTATATTGTCTTCTGAGAAGCAAAGAGCTGTGCATCTGAAACCTCTTTACATAGTGCCTTTGACTCTCTATGTGTTCTTATAGGAGCCTGTTAGGAGGGGTCCTCTTCTGAGAAGTTTGATACCCCCATTCCCTCCTTGGCCTTGGATCAGCAATTACATTTCAGCAACAAGCATTTCATTCAAACAGGAAGAGAAATATGGCCCCTAGAAGGAAGACTTGATAGCAAAAATCAAAAATAATGTTTGCGATTTTCAACTGTTTAAAGATGGTAGCAGTTGGAATGTTATGCAGGAGTTGTGGACCAAGAAATCACATCGTCCAGCAATCCTTGAGAAGATTAAATCTGTAAATTCAGCAGTATTTTGAAATGCTTAGTATTGTTTAGACATGTAAGGTAGAAAAATTCTGTCCCTACACATAGCTTTTTACACTCAGCTGCCTCCGGGGAGAAGTTTTCTCTGTTGTGTCTTCAGAGAGAATTAAAACTACAGTCTTCAGGTGCAAATGATTTCCTCAAGAGTGCTGCTCTCTCAAGCTCCATCATTTACAGTTTGTCATGTCTTCCTGCATATTTCCAACTTTTCTACCTAGTCTCCATAGAAAGATGCCCATAAAAGAAGTGTCAATGAAATTTCCCCGTCTGACCATCTAGGAGCCACACTGGCACCACCTAAGCTGGGACTAAGGCCCCTTCATAGCTACACATCCCACACTCACATGGTCAGACCACGTTTCCTCACCATCTTGATCCCAGGTTTCCTGCAACAGAGTCTCAGACATTTCGATACTTAAAAGAATGTCATTGTGGTGAAACAACAAAATAACAGCTCGAGCTGGGTGCCTCCAAGGAGGGACCCGGAACAAGGGAGACCCTGGGCTTTTATACCATCACAGTCTAAATGCTCAAGAGTTTGGAGGTCGTGGCTCCTGCTGCACTTCTGTGTGTCCCTCACCTGGCTGAGCCACAGGTCCCCAAGTCCTTTGTTAGGCGAAGGGTCAGCTGTTCCTGGGCTCTTTTTTGGGCTTCCCTCACCCAGAGCTCAACCTGCAGCTCGCACTGCAGCTGCACACCGAGCTACCTGCACCAAACGTCTTCCTCAACACAGGGGACCGACACCTTGCAGTCACAAAAGAGAATTCCCCTGCTGTCGAAGGCTCCTTCTTGGAAGACCAATAGCAATTTTGGAACAAAGGACATGATAATATGCCCATTGTTCACAATCTAAATAACAATGTGCAGCATCAGCTTCTAAATGTCAAGGTCATTTGTGGTATTTCTATTTTGAGTAAAATGGCTCCTTACAGTTTCCATGGTTTCACCTGAAATATGTACTAAGCCTCATTGTTAAGAACCTTGAAACCCAACCATTCTAATAAGAAAAAAGAGATCCTCTTCTGTAGGTAGTCAATTTGACTTTTAAATGTAAAGCAGTCTGTATTTGCCCTGGATAGGTTTATGGATCTGTACACTGCATTTGTGAACAAAACCAGATGTTTGGATCATCCAATTTGCCCTTCTTTGGGGCATATTGCACAATAATAAATTTAATTATTTCTACAGCATAGATTTTTTTTTCCTACAGTGGTTTTATTGTTTACTGCACATAAGGAAATATCAGCTTTATTAAAATAAGCTATTGAGAAAACATAGTAGGTCACAGTCATAATGAAAATGCAAAAGAAACACAATATGCTTTAGACAGACATTTTAAAAGTTTAGCATTGCTTCAGATTGTATTCTGTATGTCACATTCAGCTGTGGAAATAGTAACAGTTATTAGAAATGCCAAATTTTACAGGACAAGATAGTAATTCTTCTGTTATTGCTGTTACTTAATACGTATTAATCAGAAACAGAGTGCTGGAAGGAGATTGAAGAGTGACTCAGATAAATAAGGCAAGGAATAGTTTAATGAATTTTAAAACCTCAAAATGAAAAATTAAAACTGTGGATACTAAAAGACAGAAGATTTCCATATTAAGGCCTGCAGTACAGTTTTTGTTGCGTTGCCAGTTTCAGAATGCTCCTCTTTGCAATATTACTGGCATAAACACTGTGTTTTGACACCAAAATGGGTGATGCATTACAGTGATGTAGCTCCACTGATATAGATATGATTGGAGCAGACACTGCATAGCAAGGAAGTCCATTGTGTCATTAAATGGACACCTTTACAGCCCATTATAAGAATATGGTACCAGGTCATTATTTAAATTTGTCCTTCTTTCTTCTCTCCTTTCTTTCTTTCTTTTGAAGACTATCTATTAGTAGTCATCGGAAGCTCTCATTCTGAAGCTGAAGCTCTCATCATTCACATGACATCAGTCTGTGGTATTTTTCTCATCTGCTAGTTACTCTTTCTACAGCTGTAGAAGACACAGAACATGTAAGAGCATAGAGGAAAATTGCCATTTTATCTCTGATAACTTGCAGTTTCATGTTGTGGAAAGTCTGTTCATTTTCCCCTTATCAAGCCAAGAGATTTTTAAAAGCAGTAAATGGGATCTAACTCATCCAGTTGTAGTTGTCTCAGATGTGGCAAATCATGCTGGGTTCATGGACTGGACTCTATGCAGCAGTCCAGAGAGAATTCAGTGGTTGACCTCTAGATATCTTTTGTTCTTTACTTTAGATACATACTAACAAATAGTTAGTTACTCCAATGTGAAAATCCTTAGAATGTCTGTACAATGACATAGCTCTGAACAGTTTTGCTTAGTGTCAACAGAATTTTATACAAAACTGAAATGTGTGAGGACTTAAGACTTTGGCTACCTATTTTGTATTATTTAAAGAGCTTACATATATTTCTGTATCCTTCAGTGTTATTTCTTGGTTGATAAATTTCTCGTATGTGGGATTTTGGAGTCCTTATGGTTTTAGTTATTAGAGAAGAGAAAAAAGAGGAAAATAAAAACTTTGCATATCATGTATATTTTCCTACTCTCATTTCATCAGAAATCCTAAACAAAACCGTAAAAAACTACTATAATTAGTGTCAGGATTGCTTGCATCCTCCATTCTTCTTATCCATCCCTGTTGCCTTCCTCATGCACCCTTCCAAAAAGGTCTGTCCCACTGTGCTGCCAGCTATGCCAGAAGTCACCTCATAGGTGTGCAGAAGGGCATCCAGCTCCTAGAGTGTGTGGTCTCTGCATCACAAGGGAGTGGGTACAGACCACAGAAGGATGAATTGTTCCTGTCAGCCTCACTGCGGTATGATGGCATAGATCTGTGCTCTCCTCATCTTGTTCAGCCAAACCAGCTGGCCTGAAGTTTTTGGAGCAAGACTAAATTGGTCCAGCAGAGCTTGTGTCAGATCATCAAAGAGGCATCAATGATGTGACAAAGTATTGCATCTGATAAAACAAATGCGTTAGTAAGTGCTTGGGTTTTTTTTAATACAGAGAGATCTTATAAATATGCAAGATCTGTCATAACCTTTCTTATACCTCAAAACACAAGAGAAATGCACAAGTTAGAAAGTATTCCCAGCACTCAGACACTTCAAATTCCTTCATAGCTTTAATGCCTAGGAGATTAACAGGTGAAAAACGCTGTCTACAGTGCTCTAAAGTAACAGACATGACTGAAGGCTGCCACATCCTAGCACATCCAAATAAAACCATAGGATGCTACAACCAGTTAAGACTGTGAGAACAGTATGAATATTTCAGAGACTGATCTATCTTAGGCAAGCTTACACTTGGGGCAAGGTGCTTACAAATCTTTTTTTTTTTCTTTTTTTTTCCACAGGTTTTTTTTCCCTTCACCTTCAAAGAAACTCTTTCTTAAAGCTCAGAATATGCATGGTGCATGAGTATTGAAACTTCATATCTTTTGCTAGTTTTGCAAAAGGCCACATGTTGGGTTCTTTTGATCAGAATTGCCAGCCCTTGGAGAAAGAGAGATTTTTCTACAGTCACTTGGCCTATCTTGCCTGCAAAATAAAATCTGTGCATCCAAGAGTTTCAGTCAAGAAGTTATAGGGAAAGCTTCAAAGAACTGTAGACAGAGAAGAATTTCAAATATCTCTTAGCTATACAGAGCCCTTCCTCTTCCCTAAAAGACCATACGGTTGGTGCTCTGCTGCCAATTCAGTGAGTGGCAAGAAAGCACAGATTTTTAATCAGCTGTGTTAAAACTCAAGCAGTATTCTGTTGCTGCTTTTAGTATTAAAGAATGTAAATATTTTTGAATGGGTTTTACATGAATAACATGAGAATACTTTTTTTAAAAGTTGATGCATTTTAGTGTCTAGAGCATAGAATCATAGAATTATTTGGGTTGGAAGGGACCTAAAAGATCATCTGGTTCTAACCCACAGTGACAGCATCTACAGATTATCTAAGTTTAGAATTACTTCTCTAGTCATTGAAGACAAACTTCTTGACTCATTTCCCAAATGTAGGTACCAAGTGCCATTGGACATGCCGCAGGACACCTGGGAGCACTGCACGAAGGTGACAGATGTTTCACACATTACAGAGGAGACCCATGACTTTCCAAGCTTCAGTGGGACATCAGGCAGGATGCTCAAAGGGCATTAGGCAAACTCAGTAGAGTTTGGAGCTCCTCATGCAGGCTGCTGTTTGAGGGTGACTTGAGCTCAGAGCAGCGGGCAGTCTGTCAGCTGCCTTGGTTAGCTTTCCATTGAGTGTAGCGAAGTTTAGACTGCTTGTTCCCATGTAGTTAGCTACATCTAGGTATCTAAATCTTAATGTCTGTGACCTGCCACTGAGTCTCACCATGGATGTGCAAGTAAGAGCACAAATTTGTTGAGATTTGTAGAGAGATCAAGTAAAATGTGCTGTGCATCAGGTAATACTGATGTTCTAGGGAACAGCAATTTCCAGAATTAAACAACACCTGGAATAAGCTGATGGATAAGGGCCTGTTGGAACCCTGAATTCTGAGAATTTTATTCTTTCTACTCTAACAAGCAATGATCCTCCAAAGCACACTCCATTTGATCTTAGGCCTTGGGAAAAACTTCCCAGATTGTGTGACAGTGCTGAGATTGTTGCTATGTAAATAAAGTTATGACACTGGGTGGAATATGTAGAGATACAGAATTTAGGTTTATGGAATATAGTAATATGTATATGTGGCAAGATGGAGGATTTTGGGTGTGGATTTGTACTTCTTCTTTCTTCTTTCTTCTTCACCAACCTGAGTTTTCCGGTATTGGTTCAAGAAATCCACACTGTGGATCAGGTATAGATATTCATTGAGTTTTAAGTAAAAACACGTTACTTTGCAATCTGTAATTGGGTAGATTAGAGTATAAAAGACCTTGAAAGTAGAACTCAGGGGGCGTATTCTGCCCTTTTTCCACCTTGTTAACTTAGAAAGCAGTCTCTGTGCAGCTGTGTTATAGATAAGAAATAATAAACATAAGTCCGAAGAGAGCTTCACCTCTCCTGCTTTCTAATTCAAACTCTGAGTAAAATGGACTCATGGAAAAGCTAAAAATTAAAGAAGAACAAAGCGAAAACCGAGAAGGTCCCTCTCCAGAAAAGTATTTACCATTAAGCATGCAAACAGTTTTGTCTTCATTCAGTGAAGCATACTCTGGGAATTCAGGATGTGCTTAACAGCTCTGCAGGTTCAGGACTCTGGCTCCATCTGCATACACACATGCTGCATTAAATTTTGTGCTTGTGCACAAGGCTTTGCAACCCCTGCCCACTCTGCATAACCTTTGTGGAAATGGGAAAAAAGTCAAATAAGTGGATTTCTGAGCACAGCCATAGGATAACTAGAAAATCACATCCTCATCATGTTCAAGCGCTCATGGTAGCTGCCAGTTTGCTGACATACAGCAGCTGATGAAATTGCCTTTGCCTGAGCATCACAGGGGTTTGCCTTCAGTTACATCGGCTTAGTTCTGCAGTACCCGTGCAATTCAGAAACATGTTTTTGAGTAAGGAGTATTTGAAGTGGAATTCAGTTTTAGGAGGCTTGCAGACCATAATCGACTGGCAAAAGAGATAGGAAACATTTCTTACCAAGAGGTTTTCTGTGGGTTTTGGAGGCTATGAAATCAGCTTTTACAAAAAAAAAAAAAAAAAAAAAATCAAAAAAACACTTACCTGGGGGA
>VZTI01005932.1:1131666-1154893 GCA_013397865.1 Struthidea cinerea
AAAAAAAAAAAAAAGATCTAAAAAGCACTTGACTGTGGGATGCTTCTATAGTCAATGGGAACTTTCTAATAAAAATATTCATTTATTCTTAGTTCACCCAGGATTTCACAACTGTGAACTTAGATATAATTCAGATCTCTTCCCTCCCAGGGCTGAACTGAAAGATTACAGAAATAAATGGCCATTTTCTCATGGAACAACCAATTTCTAGTATCAAGTATATGGCAAAGAAGAAAATACTAGTAATTTAACCTCATTTAAAAAAATAAACTGGTCTTATTATCTAACGCAAGTATGGTTTCTTATCAGAGCTGGAAAGATCCTTGTCTTGAATAGGTTCTCTAGACCTGTCTGAGCTCTTAGACCTGATTTGCTTTTTCAGGATTTGTGTAATTGGCTTAAAATTGAGAGAGGAGGGGGGAATGAGATACGTGGGAGGACACGATAGATACACATGATACTGGCAAAGTTCAAGTAGTAATATTTTATTTTATTTTACGTAAAAAAGTCCATTCCACAGTATAATGTCTTAACAAAAATGTCCATCTTCCCAAAACAAATAAGTGTTTTGTTTTTAAACTTTCTTTTTAAACCAAAGCCAAGCTTTGCTTTATTTGGCCTCCACCAATGTTTTTTCTACATTCAACTGAACTGCCAAATGCATTTTCAGTGAATAAATTATCCAGAAGCTTTGCTGATAATTCTATTGAAATAACAAGAGGATGCTGATCCGCTCACCTTTTCACTGTGCTTCCCAGACAGCTTTTGCCCAACCTTTCATTAAAAGATTGTTTCTTTAATTTACCTGTTACAGTGGAATATCTGGTTGTTTCCCAGATCTTATTATTATCTTAAGCTGTGAACTCCATAAGCATGAGAACAGCCATTAATACAATTTCACACTACATAACTACATTACATCAGTAACATACTGTTAATACAACCCAAAAATACACTATCAATTGAAGTGCAAAAGTCCAAAAACACCTGGTGAAAGACAAAGCTAGAAGGACTCAAACACTGGTACTATCCACTAAGGTTCAAACATCTAAAGGGACCTTGTTACTTGTGATGTGTGGTCTATTTTATTAAATCCTGGTCCTGTAGCTGTGGCTCTGGCATTTTCAAGACAAATCCTTCTTCCGTGTTATAAAATTGGGCTAAACTGGCTGACAGTCTGATCCAAACTAATCCTACAGAAACATTAACAAGTCCTAAAAGCAGCTGCTATTAGTAGCTGATCTGTTTGAAGGAAGATGGACCAAGTATGATGAAGAGGTTAAAAATAAATTCAACAACCTCTGTGCTTGGCCACGCAGCTTTCTGCCTCTGTTATCTAACATGATCACCTCGGAAGAAATCTCTGATTTAATTAGAAGTACCGATCAGGAATTCGTGCACTTACATAACAAATCACTTTGGGAAAGGACTTTAAAAAAGACCTTTCTACCAGGAATACTATCCCCAAATATTAATTACTCATGCTTGTAATAATTACAGCGTGGAGCTGCACAACTAGCCAGCTCACAGTTTTGCACATGCTGAATTACAATAGTTGCAGACAATTAAAGCCAGAACCTGAGTGATAATGATGTGTTTCTTCTACCTTTCTTTACTCCCTGCTATAATGAAACTTCTGTTTTCTAAAATATATTCTGGCCATTGTATTTTTATTGTTCTTTCTTGCCAGATGATCTGCCATCTAGCCAGAAAGCTGAAACTGGTTTAGCTTCTATTTTTAAATCTCTGCATTTGAATTTTGTTTTATTTGGGTTTTTTTTGTTTGTAGTTTTTTTCTAAACTCACATCTGCCACCAAAAAAAAAAAANCAAACTCGCCCACCACAACAAAAAAAAAAAAAAAAAAAAAAAAAGAAAAGAAAAAAAGCAAAGGCCACAGTTCAATTCAGTGGATTTATCTCAAATTCTGGCAGGTTAGCTTGACACGTTTTTGCAGAACACGTAGGACGTTTGGGATTAAAGTTACTCCTTGTAACTGTGTCATTAGCATTGTAGCAGCGTGCAGGCACTGATTATTTTCTCTCTGCCTCGCCTCCACTCCTCTAATCTCAGAGCTGACCCGATTTGTGTCACTAGCTTTACATGAGCCTGTACATATTGAAATCCAGGAGAGGGAAAAGGGCTGAGTCTCCCTGAAAATAAACTCAGCTGGCAAAGAGCTTAACCCATTTATAAATGCATTTTTGCCTGTTGCTGAGTGTGCAGAGTTTCATCCATTTAAGGAACATAGGCCTAAATCCAGATACTAACACTGCTTGGAAAGGGAGAAGAAAGAAGTAGATTAAATGGTATTTTAAATGGATTTGTTGCCAGCACACCAATTCAAATGATCTGGGGATTTTTGGGAGAGAGGGAAGGGAGGAAACAGAACAGTGAATTTGGAGTCAACATCTCAGAGAAATCATCTGCAGTAGTTGGTGTTAGAAAATATTCTTTTCCTTTCCAAGTACCACTCATCATCAGTATCTTTGGAAAACCTGATGTCCTCTTAAAAGCATTCCCAAAGTAGGTGCAATCCATCATCAATGGCAGAGGTTTATGTAAACTCCCATTTACAGTGAGGAAAGCAATTTATGGAGGAGCATAAACATGAGACACAGTGGCCCTCCAGCCTTTGTCAAAGGATTCCCAGAGAACAACTTAGCTGACACGGAAATTACAAGTACACTTCACAAGAGTACTTGTACCCTTCTGAGCACCAAGAGTCTTACCCATCTGATGATCCCAGTTCTAAATGCAGGTCCTTCTGAGATTTAAAACACAGAACACCATATATTGATATGAAGACCATTTTCCTCCCTTCTATAAAAGGCTTCTGCTGAAGCATCGAATACACAGGACTAGATTTAAAAGCAGTGCTTTGAGTGTTTGTATGTGTGAATTACACTCACACGTAATACCAGGAAACAGCAAGACATGCAAGGTATTCCCTGAGCAGTTTATGCCAGATGTGAGTGGATGAGATGTTCAGATGCCAGATGTGCACATGAGATCTCTTTGCACATGGGGAGACCGTAACGAGTGGGGATCCATGTCTGGGCGGGCAAAGCATCCATGGAGCTCCGTTGGGCTTCTGGAGTTTCAGCTCATCCACGCCTCTGACTCTGCTTCCCTCTTCTGGATTGAAGGCAAGTCCAGAACATTTATAGCTCTAAACTGTGTTTTAGGCACTGTAATGTCATCCCCAAGAGCACACATGACTGTGGAACTTCAACACTCTGCTTGATAAGCCAAGGTGCATCTTCCAAGACTGTGGGTGGGAGCAGGGAGGAGAGCTTGTGGATGAGAGCTGTTCTTTCCTTGGGCCCTGGGACTAAGGCAGTAGCTGTGCCTGGAGCAAGCACACTGTGCTTATTTGGTGATTTCTTACAGTGACAGGGCAGTACAGGTCATTGCACCAAAAATACTGGGATTATTCTCATTTTTTACCTAAAAATATCTAGCAGTAAAATCTTCTTAAATTCCTGATAGTCCAAAGCAGGAGAGTGATTTTTTCCAAGAGGCAATTCAGATAGACCCCTAACATAGGTACTTAGAATAATTTCCAGCACTTCTAAGGCAGATCAAAACCAGAATAAAATTGGTGTAGGGTTAGGAAAAATTGAGTGTGACCACAACTCCTATAAAAATCAACTATCCTGAGACTGTGGGAAGAATCATCCTGCCCTTGTCAGCCAGAAAAATGTCATGATTGTATTGCTGTCAAATCTTTCTCTAAATTAAGAGTGTCAAATTTATTTTTGTACCTGATACTATTGCATGCCTGGTGTGTTTTAAATATGTGCAAAATTCCATGTCAAGAGAAATTTTGGTTTAAAAAGGAAGAAAAATGTAAGATGAGTTTTAATGTGGTAAAAAGAATAAGCAAAAAAAAAAAGAAATTGAGTAGGAGAGGAGGTAGCAATCTCATTTAGGTGCTTTGTCATGAATCTGTAGCCAAGGGTTTTTTCAGACACTTCCTTCATATATAAATGTAAATATTCAATAAATATAAATACTGTATTTTCTGTGAAAGGTAATAGAAGAGACACACAAGACAGTATAGTGATCAGTTCGGAAATCTATTCTACATTTAAGTGGATTTAAGGTTGAAAGCACTTGTCAATAATTCAAGGGTAAAATACATTAAGGGACTACTGTAATTATCCAAAGCTCAGGCAATATAAGCTGGGAAACTGAGAATCAAGGAACAGATTATAGAACATCCAGCCATGCAATCATCAGGATTTTGTGGTTACTGTATAGTACTATGAGAGAGCAGAGTTAAGGATAGCTGCCTGCCTCTGTTGTGCCTGCTTTGTCTACATGTATGTTGATTATTTTTGGTGTAAAGTAGCTGTATATTTAAATGTAGTTGTTTGCTGACCGTGGTGCCTCTACTAAGAAGCAGTCAGCCCTGCCAGTGACTGTCAGAACACATGTAAGGTTATTCTCCTATCCATGCAAACATAAACAACATACTTCAGTGAATTAGAGCAAGAAAGATTAAATTAAAAGACAACCCCTGGTCTGTGACAGCTGTGTCTCCCTTCCCTCACACAGCCCAGAACAGGACAACTTGTATGTTTGAAAATAGCCTAGAAGAAAGTGATCTGTGTGTAAAATCACAGAAAGCAGGCTGAAAGGGATCTTGGGAGTCCTGCCTAACATATTGCTACACCCTAACCCCATGCAGTGACTCTTTCAGTAGGTCACTGTCATTGATAGCAGCAAAAGGAAATTGTTCTTTCTTAATGCTTTGCTTTCTTAGCTATGGCTATTTAGGAGAAAATACCCTTTAAATGTAAAGAAGTGAAGAAGTTCTCTTGGGAAAGTGCTGAAACTACAAATGACATAATCAAATGAAATAAACCCTGTCTTATAGGCATTAGTCATCCATTCTGCATGTGTCCAGTCTGCTCAAAATGACAGACAATGCCTTTGGCTCACTTTGGCATTAGAAAAGAACTGTGATTCAACTTTTGACTTGTTTTCTTAGTCAGATGGTCTACATACGCTCAAACAAATCTGAACAGCTGAAAAAAAAAAAAGGAGAAATAATAAACATCTTTTTGCTTTCTTCACCACCATTCACTGTGCATCTCAAATCAAGGCTAATTAATTCTTACAATTCATGTTTTCTTCCTGGAGAATGTGCTGCCAGATCAGATCAAAACAAAGATACAAAAAAACCTCCACATGGAATGCAGCCTCATTCAAACAACACCGACACAGATTGTCCCTGCACAGTGCCACGACAGCTGTGTGCCTCATGCAGAACGCACAGCTGGTGGCAAAACAGAAACAGGAGCGGCACAAACTGAAAACCAGCCACTCTGTTTAGTCCGTGGCTGTATGGTTATCAGGAGTAAAAGAATATTCTGGATGCTTTCCTCCCTGCTGTCTTCACCCAGAACCTTTCAATGACTGCTCTGAAGCAGGTTGTTGCAGTAATGGATGCTCTCAGCTCTATCTGCCTTCCTGCTGCTGGCTGCTTGCTGCAGAGCTCGGCTCTGACACCTGCCAAGGGCAGGTTCCCTCTGTTCTACTGGCGGTGAGTACCTGACCTCACCAGGTCGTCCTAGAAGCCTGACAAAGAGTGCTTTTACTTTGTCCCTCCCTCTGCCCCAGGCTAGGTGGTAGGAAGTTTAGGATAGGCCAGCTTGTCTGTAGATTTGCTGTTCCTATCATGTTTGTTACATAACTTTGAGAACCCTTTTATTGCTGGATGTTCTACAAACAGACTAAATCAAATTTATTCTATTAAAGTACTGGGCTAAGGGCTGGGCTGAAAAACTGAATGCTGAGTTATAAAGAGATCAAGTGATCAAATGAATTATGAATTTCTAACTAGCATATTGGCTTCATCTCTCACCCTTGACAAGCCATAGACAGAATAGTGAATATGTTCCTGGCCAGCATTTCCTTGATTTTGGTCATTTATTTTGTATTCCTCCTAAATTAGGAACACAGTGAGTTCAAAAACACATGAAAACAAATCTCACAATTCTCCTGGTCCTTTGGGGATAGGAGAGCATCCTAGCTTCATGTGTGTCTTCTTCTGTTCTTGATATTCTGTTCATGGAGTTTGTTGGGTGTTAATAGGAATGGAAATGGAGCAACTTTTTTCTCCTAGATCAGGCGGTCTGAGTAATGCTTAACTTCTAATGTAAGTGCTGGGAATGGATTCTTGATACTTCGTTGTGCTTAAATTAGTTCATTAGCCAGAGTTCTTTATTTTGTTATAGAACAAAAAACATATAAGGTTTTCCTGAGCTTCACCTGCTGGGGTTTTACATCCCAGTGGCATTCCACTTTGAGTCTCAGAAAAATGACAAGCGGGATAATGGAAACTATGTCCATTTTAAAACCTCTCAAATAAAAATTAAAGTTGAACCATTTTTATAAGTAATTAGGCTGGATAGAAAGGAATCATTGTAGCCTCTTCTATTACAACTATGTGGCACGGTACATGCAAAGTTCTGGGCAGACTGCCACAGCTGAGCACCTCCATAGTCACTGCTGAGGCTGAATCCTGTCCTGTCTGTATGTATGTTACACACTTGTATTGACAGCATCAGCATAGAAACCTTCCATCTGAGGCTGACCAGCATTTTCTGTTACAAACCCCATGTGCACGCACTTATGAATTTATATGAAGGGCATATATAAACATATGTGTATGGGACTTCCCACTTGATTCAGAACAAAAATTAAACAAATAAAAAAATCCATTGTCATTGGCAATAAAACATCCTGCTGCAGGAAAACATTCAAAAAGAGACTGAGTGTATGGAACTAGATGTAAGTTACCTCAAGGATTAACTTGGATGGTTGACTTCAAAGATGGGTTCTTCTGATTCAAAAAATGGTATTGCTGCTTTGGAAAATATCCAGCAAAACATGCCTGCCAATTTAACCTCCCAAAGGGGACAGCTTGATGAACATTACAGGCAGGAAGTCAGTAGAGTGTAGCATGGCTTTGCTCCTGAGCACCTCTTACAGCTGCAGTCACAGTGCAGGGCAGCCTGAGGCTTCTCCCCCACAAAACAGGGGTTCAGGGACTAGGCAGGAATAGCAAAATTTGTGCTGAGTCTGACTGCTGCCCCTCAGGGGTGACAATGTCACTGAGAGACACAGTAGAATTTACTCTGTGCTCAGAGCAGTGACAATCTCTCCATTAAGTCTAGTGTATTGATTGCAAGTAGTGATCGAAATTACACCTCAAATATGTTCCTTAGAGTTTGACTCTCTGGTGGTACAAACTTGACTGACATTATAGGAGCTCTGTCAATCAATTAAGCTATAAATCTGGCCTTTCAACTATCCATACCCAAATATTGAGTAAACAGAGAAACTCTATTAATACACAGTAATAACATTCAGAAACATCTGGATGAGTCCAGCTGCAGCCAGTTTTGTCCTCTGTAACCTCTCTTCAGTTCTGCCACACATCATTTTGAAAGTTGACCACACGCCCCTGGCTCTTGCTGCACTGTTTAATTCCACAGTCTCATCTCCAGAAACCAAGAAAAAGAGTTAAGAAGAGATCCCCTCTAATATAACTGTTAAGGGTGTTAGCCATACATTGTTTATTGGGCAATGCATTTCACATGCCACAGATGCTGCTAGAAAATCAACAGCGCTGGTACTATAAGCTTCTCTCATTCCCAAGAACAGCATTTGAGATAAGGTGTTCCTTCAGCAGCCAGAAAATGTTTAGTAGCTGTGAATCCTCTTTGTGCTTGGCTGCAGGTACGTTACAAGAGCTCATAAGAGGGATTCAGTGAGTGATATCCTCAGGGATGGTGCCTTCCAGAAGATATTCACTTGAGCTGTGATAATAAAGGACACAAATAAACCAGTGACTCCATAACCCTGAGCGTGCTCTAAAGACACAGAGGAACCAAGTGGAAGAGAATTCACAGCTGAAAAAAAGAAATACAACTGGGAAGTTTCAAACTGGGAATTCTCTCTGTATGTCCTGATAATAGATCCAAAGTCCACTGGCCGGAAGCTATGCAGGTAAAGTTGAACCACCTGCAGCTCTGAGACAGGCTTGATTGATTAACTGTGCGCTCTTTTCTGTCTGTGATTAAACTCTGAGAAATGGGATTTACTTGCTGTGGCCACAAGACCTCATGCACTGCAAGGCCTGTGTTTGCTTCCCTTGCTTACTGTTTTGCATCCCTGCTCTGGCAGTTACTCATTTAGCTTTTCCCCATGCAGACTCCAGTTCCATGTCTGCGGATACTCAACCAGTGCTTCTCTCTAACAAACCCTGGGCCTGGGGGCTCACAGATGCATTTGTGGGGGACATGGGGACTTTTTCTGCAATGTGCTCATTTTCATCCCCTTTATCTCTGCGGCCAAATAACATGAGCCTCCACCATAAGAAAGAAACTGTTCTGTATTTTTAACTCACTGCTAATATAGGAATCTACCACTTATATACCAGTGAAAGTTGTTCCTCAAACCTCTGAGCAGTTAGTCCTGATGTTTATCCCAGGTCACGAAGCAGCCTTTTGTGGTGCTCTCTCATGTTTCAGGAACCATATAACACAGGTTGTCTAACCATAATGGATAAAGCAGGCTGAAACTAATAGAACTGCTACAAGCCCAAAATTCATACGTCTGTCCTGCATGATATGATGCTGCCTATAAGTGCTCAAACAGGATTGGGCATCAAATGTTGTCTAGACCCATAGCAAGACTTACTAGCTGTGCTTTTCTATCCTAGTTCCCAGATGACAAATAGCACCCAAATTCTTCCCAAGTAATACATGAGGAGGAAAGATATTCAGGAGATATTTGTTCAGGCTTGGGGAGGGCAGCATGGTACAACAGTTACGCAGTTAATGCTCCTAGCACAGACTCCCCGAGGATCACCTGTACAAATAAGATGGTGAAGGATCCAGGCCTTTGGGCCAGATCCAGCATCACCAGTTCCAACAGAAAGCTCCTGCTCATCTCAATGGATTCTAAATTAAGCCCTCAGGCCCTGAAAGTCAGCTGCTCAGAAAATTATGCTAGGTCATGGCTAGAGACCAGGCACTGCAGTCCTGAGGATTACTGAATATTTTATGATTCAGTTATTAAAAAACATGTGTATCAGACATCTATCAGGTTGGGCATCCATAACCCTGGCTGCTCCTGGGGAATTGCGGGAGGATATTAGCAGAAGAGCTATTTCAGGACTGCAGGAGTCTGCCTCCAATAAGCCAATATTTTGGTGCAGCAGCGAGGGACTTTGCTGGATATTCTTGTATCTGTCAGTAGGTGTGGGGCTGACTCACGCTCTGCTGCAGTAAATAGCCGTAACAGATTATTCAGGGGTGAGCTGCCCTGTGCATGTCCCTGGCCTCCTGGAGACAGATCAGGGCAGGGCCAGGGCAGACACCTGAGAACAGCCACCTCCTCCCAGGCTTGTGTGCACACGGGGTCGAGGCCTTCTGGGTGTGAAGCAGAAGGAAAAAGCTTCTGGAAAGGAATGGCTGCAGGGAGCCGTGCGCAGCGAGGGCAGGTTTTAACAGGCATCTCAGGGTACAGCTGCGATTTCAGCAGTCAGTTCATGCAAACTGAATTGAGCTGCTCTCAACACAACCTTGGACGTATTGCCATTAAAGAGCAGCTGGATAACAATCTACTTGAAAAGTAGCATCAATAATAGCACAATTGCATAGGTTTTCTTCAATACAATACCTAAACAAGCTAAATCACTGTTAATTACTTTTTGATGTTAACCCTGCTATGATATGAAATGCCAGTCAGTTTGCTGTTTCTCAGATTCTTGAGGAGAATAGCAATGCCTACTTGGTTAATTCTTGTCCTAACCTAGCTGATCCAAGATGAATAGCAAAGGAGATGTGAGAAATTAAGCCTGTATTAAAAAAAAAAAAAAAATTTACTGTTTTAGTCTTTGTGCCTTATATCAATGTTTTCTAAGACAATTAATGATTTCACATGTAGATGCATGTAGTCAAAGAAAGAGCTGAAAATACACCAGAGCAGTAAAGTGCCTCTGATTTCTTTCCCAGTCTGACTTGCTGAAAATAAAAACTTTTGGGACAAATCTCACAAGAACTACTATGAACTCCGCCTTCAGGCGGTCTGTAGAGAAACCCCATGTTCCTGAGAAAAGTGATTTAGATTGTTATATGCCAGTCTGCAATGTTCACTAAACCAAAAGTGACAGTGACAGTGTTAAACAGACTTTAACATCTGGTAACATTTGTCTGTCCTCTGATTTCCACTTCTGCTCAGGAACAGTTACTGCAAACACTGATGCTTTGGAAATTGTGGCTAGAAGAAGTGGATCAGACTGAGGAGCACCATACCAACAGAAGCAGCCATCATTTTCTTCAAGTAGTGCTACAAGAGAAAGGAATCTGGCCCAGTGTCTTTATTACAAGTAGTAGTAATGCTATGTACTCTGATTCGAATGTATCACCACAGCATTGCAGTCATCCTTACAACAGCATTGTACTTTCTGCCTGAAAGACAAAGGGCAGAGAAAGCAAATGGGGTCAGATTCTTCTCCCAAGTGCTCCACTTTGGAACATGTTTTGGTTTATGACATTTATTCAGCTCCAGACCTAGGAGGGCTGGGTGCTGTTATCAACAAAAGAAAGTGTTCAGGCAAGCTGTAACTGCAGTTAATGTCCTGTTCCCCTCCCGTGTCACAAGGCAAAGTAACATGAACAGAAGCAATGGCACTCAGCTCTCTCTGGACGCTGTTGTGCATGTGGGAGGGAAAACAAAACGTGCTTCCCGTGCACTTATCGAACAAAACTGTCCCACACTGCCACCAGACGCCATGCTACCTTCAGATAAGGGACGCCCTGGATATGCTGTCCAGCACTGCCAGGGGCCACCCAGGACAGTGGTCCTTTGCCACGCCAGTACAGGAGGGAGCTGAGAGCCTCTCTAAAAGCCACCCAACACATAATAAGAGGCCTGTCCCGCCTCGGCAACGGCAGGCAAACCTAAGTCAGGGTTCTGTCACCCCTAGATGAGGGAGCGCTGTGGGTACCCAAGGCTGATTTCACACCTACTGAACCAGGGTGAGAAGTGATACAGCCAGGGTTGCATGGCGTTGTGTCACAGTAACTAAACCTCTGGATACAAATAGACTGAGTGTTCATCTTAATTAAACTGTTTTAAAGGTCAGACACTGCAGTTCCTAAGTGCAACTCCTGGATGTCAAAGCTCATCCTGTAGCAATCAATCCCTTAATGACCTCCCTCAGCACCGGTTACTGCCCTCACTCAGGCAAGTTGCCCGGCTGTCCAGGCTGGCTGGGATGAGACAGACAGCTCATCCATCTGGACACCATCTGCCTCACCGGAGCACCGAGTCATGCTGCTGCGGGCTGAGGCGACCCCGTGCAAGCTGTGATGTGGAGAGCACGCACAGGCAAAGAAAATCCATCTGCAATCCCTGCAAGGACACCACAGATTTTGTCCTAAATCTCTACTGCAACAGGTGGTTACGCTGACCCCGGACACCCGCAGAGTCTTGCCCCCTGTTTGAAGTGATAGAGGGAACTCTGCGTTTTTTGTGTGGCTCTGTGTGTGCATCCCTTCTGGGTGACAGGCTGGTGTCTGCCTCACAGCTGACAGACAGAAAGGAGATTTGATTATTTGTCAGATGGAAAAAGCAACAGTGATCCTCTCTTTCAGTCTCTGGAGAGGTGAAGGGGGAGTGTCTGCTCTTAGTTATAGCCCTCAGACTGGATCGTGTCCTGAGAAGCTGAGAGCAGAATGATACATATACATATACTTGTAAGTTGCTCCAAAAGTCACTCTGTCTTGGCATTTGTGGAGACCAAAAAAAAAAAAAAAAAAGTAAACTAACATGGCAACATTGTACTTTATTCACTGTAGCCTGCATTATTTCACTGTGCGTCAAACGTGCAAGAGATTTGTAGGAAGGATTTCCAGAAAAACACCTCTCTCTCATCTGGCATTAGGTACCTCATTGCTGCAATGCCTCTCACCATGTCTTGCACAGGTAGAGAACCCTGACCACCCTGCACAACACAAGTGTCAACCTGACCCAGTGAAGCTAAGAGAAGAAAAGCAGAAATTAATGCATTTAGGAAGTCTGGGTATTTTCAGATGGTTGCATTAAGGAAAATGAAATGTTTTCAAAGGATATTTTTGAAGCTTTTTTTCATTAAAAATAAAAACCTCTGTGATCTTTCAAAGGGCAGTGGTAGTGTGGTAGACATAACTGGTCAATAACTGCAATAGCAAAACAAAGTCTTTGTAAATGCTATGAATCATTTAAATCACCATTAAATATAGCATTATAACCACTCTTGCTACTTCTGGAAATATTCATGAGGAAGGAACTCAAAGTGCAGTTAACCATTTGCTGGACTATAGTCAGGAACCTGGATCTCCTGCCACAGGAATTGATCAAGCTTTTGCCTGTATTTTCTGCAAGCTTTGCAATCCCTGCTAGAAGGGTCTGTGCCCCACAGTCACTCCCCACTGATTGTTGGACAATCTAAAGAGGATCCAGCTCACCTAATTCCATCCATCTATAAGTCAGGGTTGCAGCCTAAGCTGGCTTTGTGAGCTTCTTTGTCAGTCGGTGGAAAAAAATAGTCGCTAGAGGAAGGCAGTTCATCTTACTCTAGGCACACTGTTTAAGGTAGGACTGCACATCCTGTGGAGATGTTTACCTGCTGCTGGTTGTAGGATCTAGATGCTCCTACTCAATTTTAAAGGAAGAGATGAACTAGGTAAGATGAGAACCTTCCCTTCATAACCTTGCAAAATGGGAGGAATCACAGGCACAAATAGACAGCAGCATTGCCCAGGTGGACAAGTCATACTTCAGTACCTTCTGCCTTGCTCTGGTTTCTCCTGTCAGCCCTGGGGTAAGCCCAAAAACTGAGTCACCAGTAGTGTTATTCCATGTTTCCTACAGAGCCTGCTCCCCTATGGTTCTGGTCATCCAATCTGACCTCTGAGCTTTGCGTCAGGGCAATTGTCTTAGTCCCACACTGAAATACAGTACCTTGCACAAGGAGCACTGAGGACAGATGATTTACTAGCTCCCTTGCCTAAGTCAAAATTTAAATTATTGCTTTGATGTTTAAAAAGTGCTGGTATCTTTTTCTTAGTGAACTGATTTTCTTAGAATTTGGATCTTACATGTGAAAACTTTCAATGTCAAAAATGTGAGTGCTGAGTTCTCATCTTCAACCGCCCCTAGGTTTCTTTCACTTATGGGTTCCTCATGTGAGTAAAGAGCACAGTTTTCTTATGTTTAGACTTCCCTAGATAACACCTGTCTTCATAACCTTCGAAATCACTACCTGGCCAAAAGCTTCTAGGGAGAGCATGAGGCAAACATGAATACACACACACATATGATTATATCATTGCTAAAGCTTTGTTTGGTCTATTGTAGAACAGGGGAAAAGTTAATTTCATGAGGTCTAAATGAAGTTCTGTCACAACAGAAAAAATCTGAAATGTTGCTCTGTAAACATGCATTTCTTTTTTTTATGAGACCTTTGCTCAACCGTCTCATAAATGTAAATCGTCTGACATGATTTTGTGAATTAAAATACCTGTTTTTCAGAATGAAAGGAAAAGAAAATATCTGAGTAGACTTCCTCCAACTACCTTATATCCTAGTTTTTTGTCTGAATTTCTTTTTCAGATTGAATGCACAAGCAAATCCACTCCAAGTAAAAAGGCTATATCCTTCAGAACCATCCCTACAATTATTCTATAGTTGGTCACAGTCAAATGCCAACGTGGCACAACAGGGACACAGAAAAACCTAGGACTTGATATCCAGATTTACAGCGGAGCAGATTTATGTTCATGACCACAGACAGCAAGTCAGAAAAGAGATTTTGAACATGCCCCAAGGAGTCATGTCTCTTGAGAGTATATTGATTGCTTATATGCTCTATCTGATCTCAGAACTGAATGTATAGATCTGCCTCACAATTCTCATTCTTTGCCTGCTCATAAATATGTCCAGAACCCATCTATGTTTTCATTAGGCATGTATTACATATGACTGGTCAAATTATTCAATATAATTGTTGTTTATACATAAAGTTTATAGCTAAATTAGAAAAATGTTTTATTCACCATAAAACGTTCCCCTTTCCGTACTTGAAGGGTGGGTGATTTTCATTATTCTGATCTATAACTGACTCTTAATTACTTTGACAGCTCTTTTCTATCAGTATGTTATATTATTGTGCCATCATTTCATTTGTTTTAAATCTTTACCTTGCTGAGATCCAGAAACATGAACATTTCTGCATGTTTGAATGTGCATTGTTGACCATAGCAGAACAGGAGGAAGAAAACAATGCCAATTTTCTGCTCTATTTTAGAAAGAGCTGGTGTGCTTTCATCCCCTCTTCCTGCTGACTGGTAAGAAACAGTGATGACCCTCTTTAAAAGATTAGAAAGTTGATTGCATTGCATTAAACATACATTTCCTGCCCCAGCTGCAGCTGTACCTGCAGCTAAATATTTGAACCATCTGTCCTGCTTTGACTAAGAAAATGAAGACATGAAAAGACATGTTGGCAAAATCAGCAGCTGCTCTTATTGGGACTGTTTACAGTTGCTGACTTCCTTGAAAGATGTGCAAATCCCAGTGTTTTCACTGGTGCTAACACCATGCAGGAATGCACCAGACACAATTCTACCTGTTGCAATGTTTTCCCACTTATTAGATCTGGAGCGTTGGGCATCTGGTCCAGAAGTCTGAAGTGTGGGGTGTGAGCTGCTAAGTGTTATCTTCATAGCCTTCCATGCAGTGGTAACAGTGCTCTCATTTAGAGAGCAGATTTCCACTCTGTTACCTGGAATGCTGGAACATTCGTTATCTGTGACTGACCTGGAAGTATTGCCCTCAGAACACGGTGTCTGCAGGGAGGATGTCATAAACAACAGCAAATAGAAACAATTACTTGAGAAATTGCTTCCAAGTGCATTTCTCTGACTTACTAAACAAAAAACATCCTCTAGGAGAGATGCTGGAAATATCTCCACAAGGGAGATTTTGGAGTAACAACTCAAAATCTTAATAGCTATGTGTTGCTCTGGTGTTTGAAGAACATGAATATTTTTTCTCATATTTTCATATTCTCATATGAATATTTTTCATAGCTCTGCTATCCATACCAGTGAGTCAACCCAAGTTTCTGTTGAAGTCATGCGCCAAAGTTATCCTTGGAGTCACACCACGCTGATCAGCTGGAGAGAAAAAATCTTCAGCTGATTCTGGGAAGAGAGAGGATTAGATTCCTAATGTTCACCAAAAGAGAGAAAGAACATACAGAGATATGCAGTGACCCTATTTCACCTGCATAGAAAGTAGACCATCTGGGAATAATGAATTCCACATTCAGCAATAGCTACTTGGAAGCGCTCAGATTTTGGGACTTTATGAAACAGATACTGCAAGTAAAACATTTTACATTAGACTAAACAGGCCAGCTAAGGCTGAATTATTTTATAAAGATGAACATTCCATGACTGTGGCATGTTAAGTTCCTCGCTTAGAGACTGGAGACTCTTTACAATAAATTGCCGCATAACCAGTCCAAACAGAGCTTCCAGGCTCACAGCCATCTCCACAGCAGTGTGGTTACTACAAATGTGCCACGGTGTCAGGACAAAATGAAACTCCTGAAGAATCAAGGTATTACATACACAGAGGCCTTTTGACTCTGACGAGAGAAAGGTCACACAGTAAAAGAATAGCTGGGGTGGGAAGGGATCTCTGGAGACAATCTGGTCCAAACCACCTGCTCGAGCAGAGCCATCTACAGCGAGTTGCTCAGGATCATCTCCAGATGGCCTTTGAGTTTCTCCAAGGATAGGGACTCCATGACCTCTCGGGCAATCTGGGCCAGTGCTCACTTATCCTCGCACTGAAGAAGTGTTTCCTTGATGTTCACAGGGAGCCTCCTGTGTTTCAGTTTGTGCCCATTGCCTCTGGTCTTAGCACTGGGCACCAATAAAAGCAGCCTGGCTCTCTCTTCTTTGCTCCTTCCCTTCAGGTATTTATATACTTTGATGAGATACCCTGAGCCTTCTCTTCTCCGGACTGGACAGTCCCAGCTGTCTCAATCTTTCTTACAGAAGAGATGCTCCAGTCCTTAAATCACTTTAACTGTCCTTCACTGGCCTCTCTCCAGTATGTCCAAGCCTCCCTTGTGCTGAGAAAGACCTTGGTAACAGCAGGGCAACAGCCCTCTCTGAGAGGCAGGAACCTCAGCAGCTCCTTCAGCATCTTGCTGGCACTGGCTGTCTGACTGCATTATTGGAAGAAATCCTAGATTTAGCCCCTCACTAGAAGAGGACTTCCCTCTTCAACTCATTGCAGAATGTCTCCAGTCCAAAGCAAACATCTGTTGCACCTGAGTTCTGTTTCCAAGCTGTCCTCAGCTGCTGTAGGGATAAAAACTGGCCCTTTTGTAGCCAAACATTTGAATGATGCTATATACTCCAAAAGTGAGACACAAATCAGAAATTCATCTTCATTCATCAAGACTGGTATGTTCTACAGCATGCAATGCCAAATACTTTCCATAGAATATTTCCCCATAAAGTTAAAAAAAAAAAACCCCAATGAAATGAGGGGGAATTTGGTTATAAGCTGTAGTGGGCTCTACTGCATTTCAGGAAGAGCCTCCATGTGGGTTGTGCATATTAAATGTAATCATAGTCTTGAAAAAGGAGAGTGCATTCAGCATTCGGCACTCCAGGAATAGAGGACAGGCAAGGCAGTGGACAGGGACAAACTGACCTCAAATGTAAATTACTAGCTTGGGAATTTTAATAATGTAGATTATACTGTCTATTTTCCCAATTTTAATGCAAGTCTCAAGATTTTATTTTATTCATAAAGCTCCATCTCTTGAAAACAAGCAAATATGCAGCATTCTGACCTTTTTTTCTTCTTATGAAAGTACAAGATCTTTTCCATTTAATGTTTAGGTTTTTTTGTTTTTATTAATAGAACAGTACCTTAGAAAATTCACGTAAAGAGCAGAAGAGAGAGGAAGGAAAAAGCCATCTCAGTTTGTGTCACTGTGCTGACTTTTTAGCCCTTAACTTAGACTTCCCAGCAGTTGCCTTATATCCAGCAACATTAATTTGTGGTTATTTGCAGCACGTGCCTGCATTCCTGCATAGGAAAAGCCTTGTGCCGTCCATTCTCGGTTGCCTAAACCCGCTGAATTGGCGAGGCTGAGGAAAATCAGCGCCCCGGCTGAGGAGGCGCCAGCGCTTGGTACTTCCAGCCGCGGGGAGATGGGGAATCGCCCGCAGTGCTGCATCCAGGCATCCCGGCGGAGAACACGGAGCTGCGGCTGCTGCTCTCGGCACTCTGCTGCTGTCACAGAGCTCTCCCCAGCCTGAGTGACCGTGGCTGGCATTCGGTAGCTGCTCCCACCCGAGCCATCCCCGCCTTCCCGCCCGAGCGAGGCTTGGCCGCGCTCCTGGAGCTGAACCCAAAAAGGCCATTTCCACTTTTGGCCAGAAGAGGGCAATATTACGCCACCTAAACCACCCAGAGGCCGGGCTGCCTCCGCAGAGACAAAACCTTGTGAGATCAGGGGAGGGCGGAGCCGCAGAATCAGAGTGTGACAGAGCTCTAGAGCGCTTAGGGTTGGAAGGGACCTCTAAAGACCAACTAGTCCAAACCCCCTGCATTGAGCAGGGGCGTTCTCAACTCAATCAGGCTGCTGAGAGCCCTGTCCAAGCTGACCTCGAATGTTTCCCGGGATGGAGCACATACAGCATCTCTGGGGCAACCTGTGCCGGTGTTTCATCGCCCTCATCATAAAGAATTTCTTCCTTCTGTAGAATAAAAAGCTACCCTCTTTCAGTTTAAAACGTTTACCCCTTGTCCTATTCCAACAGGCCTTGATAAAATGTCTGTCTCCATCTTTCTCATAAGTCCCCTTTAGGTATGGAAAAATTGCAGTGAGGGCTCCCTGGAGTCTTCTCCAGGCTGAGCAACCCCAACTGCCTAGCCTGTCTCCATAGGACAGGTGCTCCATAACATTTTACACCAATATAATACAGCTTTTCTACTCCTTTTTGCAACTCTATTGTGTTTCGCTGCTTTATACGGTTCATAGCAGGTCCTGTTAGACCACTACTCACCCTAAGACACCTCAGCCTCCCAACCCCAAGCCTGCTGAAGATGCCACCTGAGGGTGTGAAGCTCAGTCATTTATCTGCAGAGAGCAGAGGTTATTGTAAAGCATATGTGCAAATACACTTGAAGAAAGGCAGAAACGAGCAAAAAACTTTATTTTTGTTTTTGAAAGTTCAGAAAAGGGAGAACAGTGGTCTCTGCAGAGGAGTTCAGCTCTCACACTGCTGTACTGGCAGTGCAGACTTACATGTGTGTGAGAGGCAGTGACCACGTGAACGCAGCCAGTTCATCCATCCCTTCATCCCCCACCTCTGTCTTCTGCTTCTTTGGCTTTCTGCCTCCGTTTCCAACCAGTCTGCCCTGCTGGTCTTCTTGTCACAGGCTTGTGCACACTCTGGATGCCTCTATGTTCCCCTCTGCATCCAGTTCAAGCACTTTCAGCAGTGTCACTTCCTCCTTCAGCACTTCCCCTGTGAACTTTAACCTGTGGACACCGGGGGAATGTACTGCTCTGTGCTCCTTCCTAACCCTTCTTCTGCTTCCCTACTTCAAAATTTTGGGGCAAATATCTCCCTTACAGACCCTGAGGAACAGGCTCTGGGCCATAAAACCACTGTAGGGGGATCCTCTTAAAGGTTTTTCTCAAGCCCTCTGGATGTTATTAATGCACCATTTTGTGACAACTTTGGCAGCTCAGAAAAACTCCATTCACTCAGTTAGGGAAGTGAGTAAAGTAATTTCTATTCATGTTCTCAGTGCTTTTCCAGTGCAAGGAGGGCCAAGGGGAGTTTTCCTCTGAGGAGCCAGTGGTCAGGAAGGCAGACAAATGGTACGATGAGCACACACCCCACACCCAAAGGTTTCTTTGGAAGCACCTCGTATTCAAACAATTTTTGCCAAATTTGGGGCAAGTTTCCTGGCAGACTGTGCCAGGGTTTCGATCTAGCACTTACCCACTGCAGATGATTTTTATCAAGATTACCCCAGGGCAGAGCAGACAGACAGCGTCCTCTGAACAATTTACTTGTTTCCATCTGTCTAATATTTTTTCATATCAAAAAGTCAAATCTCGCACAATTTCCTACAGAAATGTTGCTTGCTGACTATAAGCAAAACACCATGCCTAGATTCTTCTAATTTTTTTTTCATGTGACCTTTTGTTGTTCTGAGTAACAAGAAACCAAGTAACCTACTCCTGCAGAAACACTGTACACCATAAACAGCCATGGCTTGAGTGATTTGCACCTTGTATGCTTCAAAGAGCTGACAAGAGTTTTATAAACACTAAGTAATGAAGTACATCAGCTCTAGTGGCTAATATAACCAAGGAAAAAGAAGACTCAGCTGACATACCGCAGAAATCCAGCTCCCCCTTAAAAACTAAAAGGGATTTTACTTAGTCCAAACACATGTAGTTTGACCTAGATGCTTCTTCGAACAGCTCCTTGGTTTTTCAGCTACTGTAAAGCCAAGAACCTATTCACTTTCATCCCATCAGATTGACCAAAGAAGTCATTGTGGGATAGTGGCTTACATGGAGGAGAGCTGCCTATTGTGTCACCAGCTGCCACAGCATCTCAGCAAACACACGGAGTCTAACTAGGATCAGCTTGGCTAATCCAAGTGCTCTCACGAGGTCACAGTACAGGCAATAAGACTGCTGTCCAGAGCTTGGGAGGGCCTTGATATCAGCAAACATTTCCTTGACCATTTCCATTTCATGGAAATGCCTTCACAGGTAACAGTGAAGTTGCTGTATTGATGCCTTTGCACCTGTGTAAAGAAGGACTCAGGCAATGTGAGCTAGTTATGGACCACACTAATAGAAATCATGGCATATCCCTGGCAAGGTCTGCACTACCAGAAAACACAAAGTCATGTAGGTGGTAAGACTAGGCAGTTTCCTGGATCTGTGCTGCTGTTACACAGACATATGAGAAGGCTCAGTCTGTTGGTGAGGAGAAAAACATGACCTCTAGGCCGAGCTAGTAAGTTGTTCTCTTATTTATTTTCATTTCCATTTTTCTTAAGAGCAGGAGGTGTAATACAACTGCGGTGTCTTTCCTTCTGTCAGTCCTCTCACTTCTAGTGATGTCTGAACTTCTTGGTCAATTGTCCTCCTAGACTGAGAGACACAAAGGCCTCAAAGATCTTATGTTGATGCAGTTTGCCCAACAACTGCAGTGTGGCTGGAAAGAAAAGAGCCCAAACCATCCTCCCACCAAGGAAAGGCAGCACCCAGCAGCTCCTGCCCAGGAAAAGGCCCTGCTCTCACTCAGCAATCATGGACTCAGTGCAGCAACAGCGTGGGAGCTGGACAGTACTGGATGTGGAAGATTGGAAGACCCACATCACACCTCCACTGCAAAGCAAGCTTAGAGTTATTTATAAAATTCACTATTCTAAGATACACTGTCCTTTTTGCCCTGGACTGATACAATTTACACATTTTTATTGGTTTCTTGCATTTTGCTTTCCTTATCCTGACATCCAGCCCCTGAAATCTACTTAACTGTGATTTATCTCCTATTGCAATAAGCCTCTATTAAATTTACTGAAATCATGAAAGTTAAGTTTGCCTAAAATATCTCAACTCCATCTTTTTTACCACTTTGAGACTGGTTTGTGCTTTTATATGTATAATGAGCTAGCCAGCTATATTAACTTGGCCTTGAGTGATTCACTGTGTATTTTCAGGTCTCTGAGAGAAAAAGCTAACTTTATACACAGTGCAAATGACTCCTGGCCACTGCTGATTGCTCTTCTTCTGGTTGGAGACATCTACATTTTCCTATCTATAAATTTAGAAGCAGAAAATCATTAGTTTCCCTCAAAGAGTTCAATGATTTTGAGTCACCCAAACCAAACAACATAAAAAACAGTATCCTGACCACGGCTCACTGGAGTGCACAGGGCCTTGTCTGCAGTTTGTTGTCAGGAAATGTGTGGCAATAGGGAGCTCATGTGACTCCCTCTTCTGTACGTCATAATTGCTCCTTAAGACTGTGCAGTGAACACTTGAGGGACCTGCTAAAGATTAAATGATAGCTTCTTTGCACATGAGAGAGGGAAGATATCGTTGGAATCTCCACATGGGGTGTAGCTGAAAGCAAAGTGGTTAACTGATTGCAGACAGACTATTATACTATAAAACATACAGCACAAAGAAAAAGAAAAAAGCAAGAAAAAAACCGTTAAAATTCAAGTATTCTTCTGCAAAATTGAGATAACATTGCAACTTGAGCAATTATAGGATGAAATCTTCAAATCCAATTGGACAAAATCAATGGAAGTTAAATCCTTATTTTTTCCTTTTTTTTTTTTTTTTGGACATTTTTTCATACGTATCAATACAGATGTACAATTGCTGGTTTATCATGGCATAATAGCCATGTCAGATAATAAATTACTTCACAGATTGAAAAATATATATTTGTGAGTGGTACTGGTGTAGTGGTTTGTGGGAGCCAGGAAAGTGCTAATTCTGATCCCACAGAGAGCCATTGACCAATGTCTGCGGTCAGATAACTTGACCTTCTCTTCCCTCAGTCATCCCAGCTGGAAAGTGTGTTAAATGCATCGCCCCTGGAAAATGACAGCGTGCATGCATGCTTTAATGTGTGTTTTACTGCATATAGGATGTTGCACTTCTCCTTCCCCTTCAGTCTGGGGTTTCTGGTTTCCTAAAGTGTTATGCAGAATCCTGTGCAAGTGATGCTTTACGTTTCCTAAACCTTTTATATCCTTGAAGTTTAAGAAATTAGATAGCACTATCTTTCCTCTCTTGGATTTCTAAAGACATTTCAGGCTTGTCCTTTATCTAAATCATTTTATGGCCCATTAATTGAATAGATAATGTTTCTCAGCAAAGTCTGAAGGGTCATTTAGCATTTTCAGCATGACACAGTGTATTTTCAGCCAGGGATGATTTTTATTTTACAGTTTTAGCACCAACAAGTGAGCCAGGTTTTGATATCCACTGTTCTTCCATACATGTAAATCTTTGTGCTGAAATTTAAGCAGAAGAAATAGGATTTTTGTTGAAATGGCATGACATCTAACGCTGTCATTGAAAATTCTGAAGAGGCAAGGGAGACATTAACTGCTGCTTTTAATGAGACAGGATAAAATCCCCCAAAGGTCTAGCCACTAATTCTCATAAAATTCAGAGAAAGCTTTAATATGTTAGGTAGTAAAATAGATATTTTCAAAGAAAAATCTAGTTATACTACACATTTCAACTCAAAGTCAGTTTTGTAAGCCAGTCTGATCTCTGCTAAAGACCTTTGTTAATCACCCAGTTCAAAGTGCTGCCAGTAGTGACCTGGTGGCATGAGGAGCCCTGTTGCCCTATGGCACAGTCAAGGGAAAGCCAAAGAGATAAGTCAAACTTCTTACAGTTATGAATATTATTCTGGACTTTGGGCAGTTTCCGAAGTCTAAGCTATGTTGAGCTATGTTGAGGCTACTGAGCCATTAATTGTACCACATACCAAGGACAGGGGAATGTGCATCCTCCTCGAGGCTCTTCTGCCACTGCCAACTGGGACTCAGTCCTATAAGGCCTTGGAAACATGCTAAGCTGCACACACCTTTTCCAGGCAGACATGGACAGGAAGATAAAATCCTGTTGAGCAACTAGCTGGATATTTTGTGTTTGGAGTCTGTAAGACTTCTTGGCTTTTGGGAAAATAAAAGGAAATCTAGGCTTAGTGGTTCAAAAAGGTCTGCAAGTCTAGCATCAGACCTTTGGCTAATCATAGAATCATAGAAAGGTTTGGTTCGGAAGGGACCTTAAAGATCATCTAGTTCCAATCCTCCACTGTGGGCAGGGACACCTCCCACTAGATGAGGCTGCTTAAATAATTACCCTTTCTAAATTTAATGAGAATAATTACATTCTCTAGTACTGCTTCTGTGGACAACCTTTGTGCCTGAGTTGTCATAATCTATGGTGGGTCTCTAATTTCTTAATTATTTAGTAGCTACTTTTGTGGAGGATATTTTTTAGAGAGGTTGAGCTGGGGACAGAGAAAGAGAGCTGGTCATTCATATAAATATATGTG
>VZTI01005933.1:0-36467 GCA_013397865.1 Struthidea cinerea
TCCTCCCTTCTCCTCTCCCCTCTTCCCCATAGAAATGAAGGAGCAGTACACATGCACTTCCTACGTTCCTCTCTCTTGAGGGTCAATAAAGTCTTCTCAATAAGAAGATGAATACATCTATGTAATCTGCTCTTCTTTTCTTCTTAACCAGAGAATATTTATCTTTGCTTGGCTGGCAACACAAGTTTGGGGCCCCCCAGCCTGTTTTCAAAAAACAATTGAATTTCCCAAAATCCAATATACGTTTTGAAAAGTAAATCACACTCATATTTTGGAATGTGATTACTCAGACGCAGCTGTTGGTAGGGAAGTGTAAGGTAAAATAAGCTTCAGAATTGGGGTTTTCATTGGCTGTATAAAACCTTTTGTGTTAGAAGGCCCAGATCAATAGCTTGGTCAAAGCTAGGCAAAGGCAGCCTTTTTGTCAGAAAATTGTTTCATACAGAGCCTGTATATGGCGATCTTTTTCACCAGGTTCTGAGAAAAAAAAAAGCTAAAAATCAGTGGGTCTTTCTTTTCTCCATATTGCGCGAAGTCCAAATGACCTTTCACTATTGCAAGAGGGCTCTCTGAAGGCGATCTTTGATATTATCTAATCTCATTACTGAGAGAAGATAGAGTAACATTGTATTGTACACCATCTATACTATATATCTGATACTTCCTGTGTCTCTTAATAATTACAACACTTACGCATTGCTTTTCTCCTGAGCATCTGAGTAAAATTATGTGGTCATTAGATTATCTTATTCAAATCTTTTCAATAACCCCTTATCAACTTTCTGAGTGTTTATATAACCTTACAATCTGCAGCAGCAGAACTAATTTTTGAAGTGACATTTGAAAATTCATCATGAAATTTCAACACAACACACTTACTTGTCTCATGAAATAGACTCTGGAACTATTTCCCATTAATCCAATGGGAACTTTGCTATTTGATTTCAGTGGGACTGGGACAGGACAAAAAGATACTTTACCCTGGGAATCATTCAGAATGCATATTTTCTGACTTATTTTCTGATAAAACCTTTGCCATTTGATTTTTGTTTTTTTTTTACCTGATCAACATTTACTCTAACTGGCAGAAAAGCATCTTTACTTCTGCTTTACTTGTTGTGTAAGCAGTGAAAGGAGGAAGTGGGATGGCAAATTGCTGAAGAAACCTGCCAGACCAGAAGAGGGGGTTTTTCCGTAGTCATCCAATCCAAAATTCCCATGCTTCCTAGGGCAGTATATTGATGTCTACTTGTATTCCTGCCTTTCCATGTTTCCTTTCCTTACCATGGCATATGCATCCTCATGCTGGTCCCTCATTTCTGAAGTGAAAAAATTCTTTTGCCCTCATTATTGAGAAGCCTTGAGACAACTTAGTTTCATAAATCTTTTTGGTTTTTGTTCTGCATTTCTTTTTCCTTCATATTTTACAAAGTTTATGGCAAAATAACGTTGACATAAATATGTCTGGAGCTTTCAAGACAGAACTGAAAACATTACTCTTAGTCTGTAGTTGAAATCTGTAATCAGGTGACAAATACCCTTTGACAGATGCATACGCACACACCAGACCAGATTATTAATTAGTCTCCAAAAAGGATTTTTTGTGGTTATGTCTGAGCTGCTCAGGCTGTACAAGGAGACCTGAAAGAAATAGTTTATATTAGCTAAGTATTAAAAATAAATCTCTTGATACAATTGGATTTCATTTTTGCTAACTGCAAATCTCTTCTTAAAAGAGGCAGTGTAAAATATCCGAGAAGGTGTGAGTTTGGATTTGAAAACAAAGACTGTCTGGATATGTTTATCATGAGTTCTATTTTAATGTTTGGGTTATGTCTTCATTTTTTTTTATACAGTAACTGATCACTAGTTGCAGAAGAAACCTATCTGCCATCTATAGTATAAAGCCTCTCCTTTCTCCAGAATACAACCACAGGGATTTTTTCTACACTGAAGAATTGTGTCCTGCTCTTGGGTCCCTCTTCCTGAATGATAAGTGCATCAGCAGAACTTAGATAGAAGTGTTCATCTATGAAGATTAGTGAGAACATAAAAACACTTCCACATTTATTTTAAATAAGAATCACAGAATCAGCTGAGTTGGAAGGCACCCACAAGGATCCTCGAGTCCAACTCCCAGACCTGCACAGCACCATACCTGAGAGTCACACCATGTGCCTGAGAGTATTGTCCAAACTCTTTTTGAACTCTGACAGTCTTGGTGCTGTGACCTCTTCCCTGGGGAGCCTGTTCCAGTGCCCAACCCCCCTCTGGGTAAAGAACCTTTTTCTAAAATCCAGCCTAAACCTCCCCTGACACAACTTCCCTTGGGTCCTATTACTGGTCACCACAGAGAAGAGATCAGTATCTGCCCCTTTCCTTTTCTCCAGGAAAGTAGTTTCATTGTCATGGATTAAACAGTAAGATACTGATAGAAAAGTTTTAGTTCTCTATCTTTCAAATGCAGTTCCAAAGAGTATGATTTTTTTTGTTATTCATTCTTCAAGATTGCAGAAATATCACATATGTTCAACCTTCCTGTACAACTATACAAGATGAATACTTTTAAATGGCACAGAGGAACAAATGAGAGAGATTAAATCGTGGTCTCTCAGAGGAGTGTTGAACATCATGTGAATATCCACACAGCAGATGAAGAATTATTAAGATGACCTTAGGAGACCACTTTAAAAAAATCTGCTAAAGAATGATAATTTTCAGTGGACACAATGCCTGAGAATGTTTAACTCATTGTGTTGCAGGGGAAATGAAGAAAAAAAATTAAGAATCCAGTATGACAGAAATACTCAGCTCAAAATACTCAAGAGGAACAAACAATTTATGCCCAGCTCATGACCCCAAATGGTTGAAAGAAGTAATAAGCACCTCTGAATTATGGATGTCCCCTAAAAAGAGAGAGATACTTTAAACACACCATAGCCTAATTCATAGCATATGCTGCAAATGCATTCTTAGTTTATCATATTATTGAAAGATGCAAACACTTTTGACATTAAATAACGCTATTGTTACCTAAAAATAGGAGTCTTCTAAATGACAGTAAGTGTACTTACTAAAGAATGCTATACACAGAACCTCAAAGTTTGCGGAAGCCATCTGTAAAACAAAAGTTCTATAATTTCTCCAACAGAGGTGGGCATGCCTGCTTTTACATGACTGCATCACGACCTTAAGTATTTCAAACTAACAGCACGGAGGACTAGCCTAAGCGTGTCTTGTCTTGGGTTGAAACTGGCTGGCTGAGGTGCTGCTGGCAGTGCCGCAGCTGAGCGCAATGGCGGGATATTCATTTCGCTTCTCGGGATATTTTCAGGATGTGATTATTGCACAGATGATGAATGAAAGGTCTGGGAATCAGCATGGCAATTCAGTACCGAGAAACTTACTCTTGTTGTTGCTCAGTTGGGGAACACCACCCCCAACTCCCCCGCTGGGCAGTGCATCAAAATCAGAATGCGTGCCCCAGAGCATCCACATCAAAGATAAAGCTACCAGTTATCTGCGGGGGGAAGACATAGCTTGACTTGTAGGCTCTGTAGTATCTACAAGCCAGGCCTCTCACTTCCCAAGAAAGTGCTCTAACTTCTTGACAGCTCAGCTGCAAGGTAGGTATAGTTACCATGTTCTTCTCTCCTGGCAAATGAGATCCCAAGTGGCTAGAGGTTCCTACCATCAACAAAGGTTTCTTTAGGGTAAAAATGGAGTGACCAGCTCAGCAAGAAATCTGCCTGCAGTGAACTTCACTGGGTTTATATTTTCTCACCTAATATACTGTTCAATAGTAGGCCAGCCACTGAATCTGTGAGGGAAACAGTGCTTCACTGAAGCAACCTAACTGGAAAAGCACTCAAAGTACATTATTGATTTTATCATTTTATGCCTGCATAATATATCAGAATACACTGATGTCTGGAATGGACATGAGAGCTCTACTCTAACATTAAAATCTGCATACACTACAGCAAAAAAAAAAAAAAAAAACAAAAAAAAAACAACCCCAAAACCAAGCTTTTTCTGCTATTGTTATAACAGTTCCCCAAATGAAGTAAATTGTGTGATGAAAAATCTGTTTAAACTGTGGTGGCTCATGGATCAATTCTAACATTTTTGTAAAAGACATCCTCTCCTCCCTCCAAAATTTAAAAAACCTAACTTTTCTGCCACAGCTTGTGTCATAAACGCAGCTTGAGACAATAACTTTTGTATCATGTTTTTTGAGCAGAGGAAAAAATAAAAAGTGTGATAGAATGGGGATTGCTGGTGGATTGTAAGTATGACAAAACATTTCTCTCCCTGGAAGATGAGTGTTCTTCTCTGCCAGCTTAACAAATATAGACTGTTTTTTAAGTTTGCAACAAGAGGATTAGGTTTTCCTCTGCATTTAATTGTTTTAGCATTTGGGTAGATGTTATTTTTTTAAGAGGAAGTATGATGAAATGGATTTATCTGTAAGATTTTTTTAAGGTACTCAGAGTATTTATGGATGTAGAAATTCAGCTTCTTGCCTTCTTGACGTCAAGCAATGGAATAAAATTTATACCATAATGCTGAGATAGTTTTAAAGTAGTATATATTTCTATGTTATATGTACAAGTATAGCTGTAACTTGTCAAGAGCTGTAGACATATTAAGATACCGAAAATTATGTTCAATTAGAAATGCATAAAATAAGAAGCATTCAATTATTTGGGCAGCCAAATTTACCCGAACATGTATCTTCATGCACCAAGAATGTATTGTAATTAATCTCAATTAGCTTTTGTACCTTTAATCCACATGTTAGGCCACAGATCTGTGTTGAGAAATATTGTTGAGAAGTCGGTTAGCAGACATTTGCTATGGCAAGTGAGTGAGTGACACATGAATATTACCTTGTATTTAGGGCATTTCCTGAAAGAAAAGAGTAACAAAGTCAGAGAAAAGGCAGCTACAGTGACAAATGCTGCCACTGAACAAGTTCTCAATGCAGTCAATAATTATACAATTTAACAAGTCCAGGATTATGAGGAAGAATTCAGACAGGCTAAATTAAACCAAATTCTGAAATCACTGAACTGCCTGTTGCAACCTGCCTCCATACTGCATGTTGCTGTTCCCCGCTATTCTGGAAGGTAGTCTTTGTGGACAGCATTGCCCTGGCCTGGACTTCTTAGTTTCCATACACAAGTGGGCTAGAAAAACCTAATTCTTGTTATCTTGGTTCATATTCTTGCACCAAAACACAAATGAAATGCAAAACACAAAATGAAATACAATAAACAGTTATCTTGAAGCAAAACAGACCCCTCTGCTGTAGCACTCCTCCAAGTGTGCCAGTATATGCAATTTTCTTGTAGATATAAAAGTATTTGCCTCAGAACTGTTTCATGATATAAATACTGCTCCCCAGCAATATTGAAAAGGACTACAAATCAGCAATGGAAAATTAAAAAAACAAAACAAACAAAAAAACCCCTGAAGACCCTCTTTCTCTCTCCCCAACGCTACACCACTTAACCAACAGCCTTTAGCATGCCTTTTCCAAACTTTAACTAAAAGTGAATAAAATGCCTGCAGGAATTCAGTGGTATTCTCTCTGAAACAGGTTAACTGAGTAGCCTCATATGTGTCAAGCCATCATTAAAAATTTTAGTCCGTCTACACAAAAAGTTTCCCGGTGGTTCTAAAAACTTCGCCAAGAAGTATCTGGATGAAGTCTTACGAATCTCTGTTCAAACAAACTCTTGAAAAACTAATTAGATTCTCTGGATCCTTCAACACAAACCAAACTGAAGTGCATGTGAATCAATTCCAACTTGCTGAGTAAAGAAAAATGTAGGCAATCCTGAAACATGTAGAAGGAAAACACAACAGCCTGGCAGTTTTAAAAATTATCTGTATCTACTTGTATAGATACATGCATGAACAGAGTCCTGGAGACACCAAAAGAGCTATTAACACAGGTAACCTGGAGTGAATTCTGGCCTGTTTCTTGCCAGGTCACTGTACTTCATAGCTTGTAAATGACATCTATTTTGGTACAAACGTTAAGAAAATCCGAACTGCAGACATTCCAAAATATTTTATGCATCTTTCAACTGCTTTTTTCTGCAAGGTTCCAAAGGGTTGCCATAGAACTTGTTGAGGGGTAATATACAATACAGCATGAGTCATGGAGACATAACAAAGGAATAAACATTTTGTGGGTGAGTGATGACAATGCGTATTCTGTTCTTATTCAAAATACTCACATGTACTTTTATGTAATATGAAATTAAAATAGTACCTCCATATGAATATTGAACAAATTTGGCACATGTATGAGTGCAATGTAATTAGAATCTTACCGATAAAACTGTTGCAGATAAGTATTTCATGTGTCCTAGTCAGGCTAAGTCATTACTAAATCAAAAACAAATGTCATGGCGCATAAACACCTCTGTCTCAGAACAGCAGCAAATGTGTGATACAGCGATGACACCATTTGTATGAACTTACATATCTGCAAAGTCTGAGAGAACTGGATTAGGGTGAGGAATAGAGAAGTAATTTTTGTATCAGGTGAAGATGACCTTAGAAGTCTAAAGGATGGTGTTGAGACAGCTAAAAAGATCAGGAAAAGATCCTAGTCAAGTTCCTGTTCAGCTTCTGTATAGTGATCACTAAGTTTATTTCATTCCTTGAAAATTAACTATCTCATACAAGTTTTTAAAGATGAAATTACAGATTTCTTTCCCCCGAAATATGAATTTCATATCTTCATCTGGGTTTTTTTTTTTTTTTGCATTATTTTTTTCCTCTCACTATTTTCAATATAATTGTTTTATGTATTTTCAAATTTATGGTCATCTGGTGTTCAGTGAATGTCGTTCCTGGCCTTTTTTTGTTAGGCAGCCATACAAAAGAGCTTATGCAAGTTCTAACACTTCTTAACTCTTTTTAGTTCTTCAGTGGGGGAACATGCTCCTGAAAGCTCTGTTAGGGACAGTTTTTTTATGACAGGAAGGTGACAGAAACAAGCTACATCTTGGAACATGCTTGTCTGAAAACTAAAAGCAAATCTGAAATTAAACACAACACAATATTTATGATAAGATAGATACGTTAAAAACATATGAGAACATAGTGTATATTGCACATATATGTATTTTTTTCTGCATATCAGTCCAAACAGTTACAAATCAAGACTGTTTATATTCCCGTAAACGGAAATACTTTCATTGCAAAAATTATTTTAAAAGCCCCAAATGTTTGAAAACAAATAACCAGCCCCCCCAAAAAATACAATTAAAGTGCATCTTCTGTTTTGTACTTCAGTATCTGCTTTTCAGCTTTTTTTGGTCCTTTCAGCACACATGGGTCATCTTTTTAAACTTTTCTGTAGCAGAAAAGCTGGAAAATTTATATGGGATTTTGGACAACACCAAATTTTCTATAAAATCTAGTCTTTTCAATTAAAAAAAAGGGATTAAAACTGTAATTTGTAATTTATCTAGGTATAACTTATGCTACTTGTACCTCAGAGTGTCTTTTCGTATGTTATACACATTTACAGAGCCTAATTAAAGAGAGCTTGGATTTCAGGTGCAACTGTTAGGAACGGTTATAATACAATAACAAAATTAATTTATTTTTAAAATATAATCTATATTCTTGGAAAAAATGCAAAGAAAACATGTGCTGAATTGCTCAAAAAAAATCTGTATTATAGCAAAGTAGTTAATACCTGAAATGCTACATATGATTTGCCTTCATCTAATACTACTAGAAGAGAACAAAAGGGAGATCAAGCTCCATATGCACTACTACATGCCATGTCCTTCCCATCCTTTCCTGTAGTAATAAGCAGTTAGAGCACTGTGATGAATCTGGGCCTCAAATCCTTTTCTGTGTATAATTTCAAATTATGTCTCCTGTGGAATACAGAAAATTTAACATTCATTTCAATATTTTAATATAATGAATTACCATAATTAGAAAAAATTTGTGAAACCATATTTATATGAATGCAATTACTCAGAGTTTTACAGAGAAGGAACTTCCTTTTTAAAGGACTGGTGGTTCATGAACTGATAGAAAAGAAAGTTTCTTCAGGAAATGGTAACATGCAAATATACAAATGGCAAATGAAGACTGAATTTGTGCATTGCTAATTTTTCCACATGTGAGAAACACTTTTGGTTCAGCAAAAAGGTTGGGGTTTTTTGTTTTGCTTGGAGTTATCTATCATTTATCTATCTATCTATCTATCTATCTATCTATCTATCTATCAACCTGTCCATCATCTATTGATATGTATGTATATAGGATGGTTTTAGAACACCTCATCTTCAATTTGCATTGTAAAGTGAGTGATGAATTCAAAACTGAAATCACGTGTATATGAGCCATTCATCATGGCTGAAATGCTGGCTTTCTGTGGAGGAGAGATATAGCTGTACCAACAGATGAACATCTACAGGCACGGACAATTTTCTTTTTAGTTTGTTCAGCTTAGGAGCAAAGACACATGCATTTGACACCGCATGTAGGTTGTCAAGGGATGTATACTCTTCTGAATGCTTAATGGCTAATCAGAGTAATAGACTAGAAGAGAAAGGTAGTGCTGTCAGAATGAGTGCTTTTACAATAATCGAATACCAGGTATGTCTCTACAAAAAACCAAACCAAAACAAAACCACCCTATGGGGTCAGACTACAAAAAAAGGAAAATACAGCCTTTAAAATTATCTATCCAGATATCTGCAACATAGTGATCTCTATAGTTTTTGTGGGACTAAACGTGGAAAAAAGGGACATGTAAGAGATAGGAAGTTGTGCTGATTTCAGCTGGGGTAGAGAAGCTGTGCATGCCTAAGCTTTTCTTTGCCAAAAGAATGGTTAGTTCACACAGTGCCAGCCAGGGGATGCTCATTTTTTCTATGACTTCTTGAGATGTGAAGGTAGAAAAATAGCACAGATGGACTTTAATTTTCAAAAGGACCTGATACTCACAGAAAGAATTCTCAACAAACATGAATATTTGGAATCTTTTAAAATAAACTACAAAAAATACTAGAATTGCCAAAGCCTGGTCACTTTTAGCAATGAGGCTATCACAAGCATAATTCAAAAAGCCCAGCAACATAATACCCTAATTTGAAAGATATTTCTTGATTGAGAAAGAGCTTAAATATTCTTCAAGGACTCAATTGTACTTGAATACCATTTCAGAGACCACCATGCGTACCATCTGTGTGGTTCAGGGAACACAGCAGCCTTTCTTTGTCTTGCAAAGGTTGCAGGCTTGAGTAAAGGGAAAAATAACTGGAAAAAAAGATGTCTCCATTCAATAAGTAATTCAGTTAATCAGGGTATGAAATCACTGGCATCACATAAGTTAGCACACAGAAATGACAGTGTGCAGAGAAGCAGAATAGAGTTAGCAGAGACTGAATGATCAGAGAGGCATGTGACTCGTTATGGTCAGAATGAAAGCAGTAATTAGAAGGATTGCAATTAAACCATCAAGGTCTTCAGGTCACAGAAACAGTAATTTCCTGCAGCTTTCAGTTCCCAAGAATCAAGCTTAATGTTAACCCTATGCCTGCAGTACTTAGTGGGAGTGTTGTTGCAGTCCCCTAATTATACTTGAAAGAGTAGATAACAGAAGAGTAGTAACATCTCTCCGATAGTATCCAAAATAGTGGCTATCTAGTGAAGGGTGAAAGGACACAGTAAACATTTATTTCCACAGAAGAGTGTGGCAGTCCCAGACACCCTCCCAGCTTCTGGTCTTTGTCTCCCCTGTTGGAAGCTTTGGGCGTGACCTGCCTCTTTCTGCTCCTGTCAGGTACCAGACAGCTGCTCAGCTGCTTCTGAAATCATACAACCATAAAAAGGTTTGGGTTGGAACGGACCTCAAAGATTACCTACTTACAAGCTCCCTGCCATGGGCAGGGACACCTTCCACCAGGTTGCTCAAAGCCCCATCCAACCTGGCCTTGAATGTGATGGAGCATTCACAATATCTCTGGGCAACCTGTTCCAGTGCCTTACCATCCTCAGTAAAGAATCTAAACCTAGTTTCTTTCAGTTTAAAGCCATAATGACCACAGCAGATTACAGCCTGACATCTTAAGGTAAACCACCATCAATTTCAGTTTTCTGTACTATGTCAGATTGTCTTTTGTGGCAATTCAAAATCAGCTGCCGGAGCAATGCACCCATACCCACGGTCTAGTGTAAAGCGGCAACTTGCTGTGGGTTGCACATGTCCTAGTGTGGATGTTTTAGGCTTCTTTAGGAGTATTGACATGTTGATATGCAATGCCTAAAAAAACCACAACCCACAACAATACCTAAGAGCACTGATTTGCTACATCATTTTTTATGAAATATTTAGTAGTTGATAATGCCTGGTAAGTATGGTAGCTCAGTAATCTCAGTTATCTGTGACAGACATAAGAATTAATATTGTATCAGCTGTAAGCTGACAAGAGGCTGAAATACTGCTACTGGTTACAGCTACTAATTTTGCCTAATAATAAGGTGGTGTTGTAGGCTCTAGCATACATTTCTCTGAAAAGGACATTATTTGCCATATGCAACAGTGCCATTTCTTTGCCTTGAAAATGTAATATATTTAAAACAACTCATCAGACTTCCTTTTACTTACAGTTTGGATAAACTGTATAGCTATATATTCTCCTTTTGTTGTCTTTAAATTATGATGTGTTTTATGGAATTAAATGACTTCTGAACTATAACAATAAGCAAGTTCCATACAAGCATAAAACACAAATAGACAGCAGAATTATAAATATAAATGTTAACCAATTGCCAGTGAATTTCCCATTATAATGTAGTTTCTCTTATTCCTCAAGAAAATACATCTAGGAAAAAATAATATATAGGTACCTATATATTTTATCCACAAAATAAAAGACGTTTAGTAACGCAGTCAAATCTACTAAAACATAAGGTTAATAACATATGTAAAAGAAAACAGGGACTGGAATGTAATTATATGCTTGTTTAATTGTATGTGAATCTCCACTTACGACCTTTCAAGATCAGTGAGACATTCCAAACTAGAAGATCTATACTGAATTGGAAATTAGTGGTTGATGTGTGAAATGGCAAATGGTAATCTTATTTTCTGTTGAGACCATCATCTGATATATTTAAATGATTATGTTTTGAACAGTATTTAAAAGCAATCTCTGCCTCAGAAATGTAAGCCAAGACTGAGAAGAAATTACAGGCAAGTTTATTCTTGTACCAGTATTTTCTTCTCTTAGTGTTTTAGCTCACTTTTTTAGTTCCTGATTTTCCTTTCCTTCTACCACTTTTCCATCTTTTACTATTTCTTTTCTCATAACATTCTAACAGACATTTTTGCGTCAGATGTTCTGATATTTATTTACCTTATGATTTCCATCCTGTGTTTCTGGTAGTGGGAGCAAAATCTTGAAAAAAATTAGTCCTAAAAATTGTGATTCTTTATGAACTACACAAATCTTTGTGCCTTCACTCTGCCTATGTTCAAAAGCAAAAAATAAATTGAATGAAGCAAAGAGCATAATTTCTTCATATCTCTCCCTTAGGTGTAGTTCATGCTATTCAGTATATTATTGGGTAACTTATGTCTTATATTTCTTTAGTATCCTTTAACTACCCAGGCTAGTTAAAGGATACTAAAGAAATATAAGACATCAAATTAATCTTTCAAAATCACTTTGTCTCAACAGCTTGACTTTTAATCAGTTTTGGGGCTTCTGGGAAAAAAAAAAAAGGAAAAAAACCCTCAAACCAACCAAGAGAAAGAAACACGGTCAGTCAAAAATTGCAGACAGCTTCCATCCTTTCAGAATAATTTTGAAAATAGCTAGAAATTTTCTTTGCTCTTGTGATGAGAAAGAAATTATCTTCTGTGTTACCTGAGAAGGGACGCTTGGAATGTGTTAAATAGAAAACTGAAGGTGAAAAATCCTATTTCCGGAAATTTCAAAATTAGCAGCCAACTACAGGATGGCCTGACTGGCAAATCGAAGACTATTGATCAGATCAGAGAAAAGAAAGAAAAGAAAAAGTGAAGACACTTCAAAATGCAGTCAGAAAACTTGTTTGCTTTTAATCATTACTAGATGGGATTACACTTTTTCTCTTACTTATGAAAGGAACACAAAAGCAACCTAGTCCTCTGAGATGTAGATAAAATATTGTACCTAAACATAGTGCAATATATTACAATTATCATGTTATGGATCACACCGTGAGACAGAGGAGTTGAATTACCTTTACATGACCTGGTTGAGGGAAGGGAAGAATTTTGGTGGCGGCACAGGGACGCAGCGCACCTGGGCTTGGACACAGGGTCACTTAACAAACCGCAGTTGCTCCAGATGTGTGTACCTCTGCCTCCGCCAGAAATTCTCACATCCATTACCCAGGATGAAGTGTTTGCTTCCTAATTAAGTTTTTGAAAAGTCAGGTGGCCAAATCGAACAGCTGACAGACAATTTCCAGTAAAAAAAATAAATCAATAAGCTGCACGGCAGAAGAAAAAATCATTGAAGAATCAGTTTGATAAATACAACTGAACTTTTAAATATTGCTCATGAAACTAAACAAAATAAATTCTCCACATCCCACCCATTACATTGGGATATAAACCTAAAATTTAAGATTTATCTTAAAAGGAACATTGTCTAGATGTTGTTACCATATAAAAATTCATCTTTTTTCTAAGGTGAATAAATATAGAAATAAAGCCTTTAATTTTTCTATTAGCTTGCTATCCTTTGGAAATTTTGACAAAATTCTTTAAGACAACACAATTATTGTGAATCATAATTACAATGGACATAAGTTGCTGGCTTCCACTGATGAAAAATTATGGGAATATATTAGAAGACTGGTAAAAGGGTTCTGAATACAATATGCATTTAGCTGTTTTAAGAAAAAGTTGCTTAGATTTACTTTTGCTGGATGGTACCTTTTAGAAGTTTTTTTTCCTTCCCCTGAAAAGTAAAAGGAAAAAGAAACTTCTCCCTTCTTTACACTTGGATTTGGTTTATTTATATGCATTTCCTGAACTGAAATTTTAATTTTCGACCTCTTGTGGCTGAATCCTATCCTGTATAACTGTTGACTTTGGTGGGATTACACACAAAAAGGCTGAAAGTCTGAGAAGTACTTGTTTCTTTGACTTGCCTGTTATTAGAACTACCACTTTTGTTGACAGTATAGGACAGCAAAGAATCATTTTGATGCTTACTGCATTTATTTTCCTTTGGAATAATTGGGAGGCCAAAACCTCTTAAGCATTGCATTCACTTCGTTCATGCCCCACAGAGAGGCAACATTTTTTTTTAACATAACATTTTACTAAATTAAGAAGTAACAGGGTTTCAAAATGGTATCTCTCAGTCTGTTATCAGTCAGAAACAGATGGGAAAATTGTGGCTGTGATGCAGAATGCATTAAACCGTGGATTCCTTTTTTTTAGCATGTTTCCCCTCAGTTTTGTCCAGTTGATTTGATTGTTTCATCTGCTATTTATGTCCTGTCCTTCAGACTGAAAGCTTTTAGGGACACACACTTTGTCATCAGTTATATTCATGCAGTGTTTAGCACAATGAGACCAAGATTTGTTTTTAAGTAGTAACAAAGTAAAAATGACTGGTAAATACAGATAATAATAATAATAATAATAATAATAATAATAATAATAGCAAGGCAAAACTTTGGCTCCTCTGTCTTGGTTTGCCTTACTTATACTTGACAAGATGAGATTAGCTGGGATGACTCGAGGGACGTTGCATCCTTCCTATGGAAACCACGGAGGAGAAAAGGCTGCAGTGAGCGCTGCTCAGTCTCACTTAGAAACTAAAGAGAGTGCAGTGGGCAGCAAGGACAGACAGATTCAGCCGTGCCAGATTGTGCTTCTAGGGACCAGAGCAGAGGTGGTGTCACTGAGAAAGTCACTGACATTCAATAACAAACACTGACAGACAGAGAGCAAGGTCTGACCTTCAAGAACACTTACAGCAGAAAGAGAGGAGTGTGCAAGCCCCTAATTTCAATTTTCTCTGATTGAAATCTGCACATCTAGTTTCAAAATGGAATTTCTATTGTCACTTTAACCAAATAAAACTGATGTCATAAATTCTTAGGTCCTTGTGGAAAAAGTTAAGTATTTCTAAATCTAGCTTTATGAGTCTATTGGAAAATATATAAAATATGTAAAAGAATACAAATTTGTTATTAAGACTACATGAAACATATAAATAACAAATTTCAAATGTTATAGGACAGACTTCTTACAGAGAAAAACCACATAGAACTGGTCAAATCTTCACTCTGTCTTGCACCTTAAATATCATCAGGACTACAGCTTGCACTTACTTGGTTTAAGAAATACAAGCTGGCTCATGTGCACTCTGGCAGTGTGAAATAGTCTAAGAATGAACAGAGAAACCATTGTTTTCCCCTTAGAACATAAGTAATTAGTAGTAATAAAAATATTTTAACAGGACAAGAACCTGCATGATACTGTTAGTAAAATAACCCATCTTCTCTTTGCCTGAACACTTTGAAAGACTGTTCTGTTTCTTCAACTCTGTGTAGAAGGTCATATTAATTTGCATCATTTGATGTCACATTCTGGTGATTAATTTTGTATGGCTAGAGGAAAAAAAACACCTTAGTCTGTGTAGTCAAGACAAACATCTGCTGCCATTTTATAAAATGTCCTAAAATTTGTGCTCATGCTTCTTTGTGGAAGAGCACACTGCTTTACTGTGGTCCTTTCCTCACCATGTGTCTCCAAATTTCCATTCCCACTTTATGCACATGCCACCTTTGCAGCAAGTTGGAGAGGAAGCTGTGAATGAGAAAATATTTTGATAAAAGGATAGCAGGGCTGCTGAGAAAATGCTTGGATTGTGTTGGCAGCCTTTTGGAGTAATGGCTAGGAACAAAGAAGGGAAAATAAAGCTTAGCCTTTTTCATATGCTGATACGGGTATTGTCCTGGACTTTGCAAGATTCCGTACTTTTGCGCTCCTGTGGTCCAGATGGACCTGATCAGCAGCATCCTGAAAGAGGTGAAGGAGGTGTTTGGAGCTGTGGTGCTGCCTTTCCAGCTGTCCAGAGTCCCCTGACCAAGCAAGCAGCACATAGCAGAGAGTATAGTGCCTCATGATTTAGTAAAGAAGGAAGTCAAGGGGCATGGGCTACACTGAAGAAATCTGCATTAAAAGGTGCTGATTTATCTCATCCTGATGTTTGCTTGGTATTTAGGTGTTGACATGATGTGGCCAGAGGTGGTGTTGGCTTTTCTTATTTGGAATGGAAATTACCTTGTCAAAAGAAACGTGCTAACCAGGGTTTTAGTCATAAAAGGGAGGGAGAGTGGATTATTTTTTCCTTAGTGTAATGTATCCCCAGGTTGTAATTAGAAGGCTAATATCTTCAAACAAATCTGAAAACTGTGGATTCTAAATTTTCTTTAACAAAGCAAATATTCAGATAACAAAATACAAACCAAGAAAAAGCAAATAAAAGCATAATTTTCTTGTACTGATCAAAACAATACTAAACCCTGACTCAATATATGTCTTACTCTAATGTTATTCTAATGTTCAGGTCAGAGCAGGTTTTGGAAATCATATAAGGAAGCCAAATGAGATGGGAGGAGTGAACAAAGAGGAGGGTGAATTTAACTGTTAAACAAAGTTAGCACCACCATAATTGCTGATCTTCACAGAGGAAAAAATATGTAATTGATAGATGAATATTTATCTGCATTCAACTGTGGAATAGTCTTAACCATTCAAAAAATAGCCTGTAGTCATATATGCATATTAAAATAGACCTCTTCAACCTGTCAGCAAGATTCTGAAATCTCTGTAGCTGGCCAGATAAAACACGGCAATACTGAGGGATTCTCCTGTTTCTGTGACCTTGCCATTTTTTTCCAAACACCTACCTTGTTCCACAATCTCTACCATCCCCTTGAAAAAGAAACTGTAGCAAGCTGCTGTACTGAAAGAGAAATCTGGTTGATGGATCTGAAGCTAAGTTCATGAGCAACAGAGCACAAGACCACGAAGTTAAGGTAGTGTCATTGTTTCTGACAAAATAGCTGTCTCAAACTTAGGGTTTTCAACATGAAATCAAAATTACATTGAAGAAGTAATACTGTCTATAAATATAGGTTTGGATTGTGCTCCAAAGTCCTTTCTATTACCAATTTTTACCTTGTAGAGTGGAGTTCCAGAAATGCGTTGATCTCAAATTAGAATTTTTCTCTGCCTTTCTTGCTGTAGTTATTAGGGCACATGATATAAGCCTCAGCTGCACAACCAAAAAATTGTTTGGAATGTGTCAGGCTATTTTCTGAAATCGGTGTAGATTTTCACATTTCTGCACCCCTTCAAGTAACTATTTAATAATTTGGCTTTTTATTTTTTGGCATGATCAATATCTGTTCATGTTTTTTGTTTTAGTAATAGGACTTTAATGGGAAATAAGATGTTGTAGAAATTACATTACAAAGCCATCTATAACACCTGTAGTAGAAGAACTATAAAATTAGTTTGAGTTTCTGAACATGTACAGTGAAATACTTCCTTATTTACATTTTCAGCAGAGGAATTTAGAATTAGATTATGCTTTGGACAATGAAACCTTTAGCTCTGATTCTCATACCTAGACTGAAGTAGTTCTCTGTGATTGTTGGAAAGTCATATTTGCTTTGCTGGAACAATGAGAGAAGTTAATACTGTTGTGACTCAAAAAATAAAACTCTGTAGAAATTCTAAACATATTTCATGATCACAACTAGATTACTATTTTGATATTGTCTTTAAAATGCTTGACATGCAGATATAGCATAAATGAGAATGATTTGCCTGTTTAATATACAAGAAAATATGTGCTTTATTACGAGTTTTTCATGCTATGTGATCTTTCAGAGCTGTAACTGCATCTACCTTTGACTGATTAGTTCACTTGTTTCTATTGCATCTCTCACATAGAATTGGATAATGAGCAATAGTGTAGACTTTGTAATCTCATATTGAAAGGAAAGATTAGAAATTATAGTGCTCATATCAGAGATATAAAAGTAACTTTGAAGACAAGATATTTCAGTTTAAAAGGGTGTTTTGTTTGATGTAGAATTTTATTCATCTTATTCAGGTTAAACCCCGCAAACCTATGACTTATATTAATTTAATCTATTAAAGCTGCTGAAGGTTTCTGGGCCTAGCCCTTAATCACTTTCCAACATCTTCCTAATTTGAAGAGCTCTTAAACTGAACATGAGTTACATTTGCTCACTTAATACTCTTCTAACACCTAATAAGAATAGAATGAGGCGCTATTAATTTGATATTTCACATGTACCTGAAACTCATAAAATGCTAATTAATTCAAAGATTTTATTTTTTAGCCTGTGTAAAACTCATAATCGTTTCATTCTATGATCTGATGATTATAGCTCCGTGACTTCATTTTTTTTTTTACCTGCAAGGTAAAGTTTATATTACAAGGAAAATAAAAAAGCACTGTTCCAGGTTCAGAACCTGAAAGCGAAACTTAATTAAAGTTGAATGGAGTCTTGTAAAGAAAATATGTCAAGGAAAGCTAAAGAAAAAAATCTATTTTCTTAATTATCCTCTGAGGTTATACTTCAATTGTTTCTCTTCACTGCTAAGCAATTCTAGTCAGAGTGAGTACTGGCATGGTGCAAATGAGCTAGAAGTGGCACACTTTATGTTGCATATTGAGGTTTGTTTTTCATATTTACTGTCACCACCCTGGCAGGGAAATCTCTCTGAGCAAGAAAAGGGGTGCATGTGTGAGTGCGTGTAGGAACCCGTGTGCAAACAGAGGAGCAGACCACAGCAGCAAACCCACTGCTGGAGGCAGGTGAGTCACAGCAGCTGCTCCACCTGCCCTTGGCGCATTTGTCTGCAGGTACCGTGCCACGGGGGACTGAGGGCAGGCTGGCAGTCACGGCAGCAGCCACAGCTCCACGAGTCAGGGTGCTACAGGCAGAGCAGAGTCACGAGGAAGAGCAGGGTGGTGCTTCTCCACACTCTCCACGTGCTCTGTCCGTGTAAGGCAACCATTTAGGTGATGAGTTTAGCCGTGCTTTTATATTATACATCCGTCTCCCTCAATGAAGACCTTTACACTTCATGAAATTCTGTTAAACAGCAGCAATAATTGATAGTCCTTCAGTGCTTGAAATAGTTTGAAGTAGATGTCTAAACAACACTTGATCCCAAAATTCTGTTACTAATGGAAAGCTCTAGTTTTCTGGGAGTACTCTATACCTGTGTGTATGTAGTAACTGTTTAGCCACTTAGTATCTTTAGTATTTTAACATGTTTTTAGAAGTGAAATTTAAAAAGCAGAATTTCTATACTGTTAAACCAGTGTCCAAAATTCAGGGTGACATGGTTTGGTTTTATTTCTAGACCTCAGAGCTCTCTCACTCTATAAACCCCTTAAACTTGCAAGATTTTATTTTAGTAACATTTTGGGCATAATTTCTCAGTGCACATTCAGTACCCTGCAGTTAGCAGAAAGTGCTGTAAGTACTCATTTTGATTTGAACATCAGAGGTTGAACATCAAGATAGGTCTTAGAAAAACAAATTGTGTAATAAGCAGAGAAAAAAGAATGAAAGAGAGGAGGACAAGACAGGAGGAGCACACATCCATCTGGTATTCTACCACTACAAATGGAGCCGTATAAGAAACCAGTTTACTCTTGCTACGAAAAATGCACAGCACCAGCCAAACATAAACAAACTTGCAGTTATGGAAAACAGGAGCAATGGCAATTTCCCTTAGCTGGAAGGGAAAAAATGCAGACAAAAAGCTCTTTCAGCCAGGCTAAGACCTGCAGAGTAACATGTGATGTTGCCCAGAGCTTTTAACATGATGAAATATTCCTAACAAGATGTTAAAGCAGAAAAAACCCCCCCAGACAACCGAAGCACAAAGCACTTGTGAATTTGCCCACTGTAAACTGATCACTAAAGACGTGTTATGAGCCACTGGTGAGAAAACAGGTGAGGAAGGTGACTACCTTCCTTGGTACCACAAAGAGAACCTTGCACTTGCTATCATGGCACTGAAGAATGGGTGTACCCTGCCAGAGTCCTTGTTTGGGATCTTGAACCTGGCAGCTGAAAATTGAATTCTGGACCTCCTTTCTGGTTATCTTACGTCTAAAGGATGATGTAACCACTTTGTTGGTGCTTTTCTATTCCCCCAGTATTGTCACTCACAGAAGACAATAAAATTGGGCTCTGAGTAATAACTATTTTATTGTAGAATATGTGTGAAATCATCAGGAAGACAAACTGTTTTGCCTAGAGTCTATGCTTCCAAGGTCGGCCCATCCTGTTGTGGATTGACTTGTTCATCCCAAGTTGTAGCCCTAAGACAGTCCCTCATTGCCCATTTTTCCAGCATGTATTTGCAGAATATTTTTCCATTTCATAACTTACTGGCCAACTTAAAAATAATAGAGGAGGAAAAAGATTGAATGATATAATAAGAAAATATGGTATATTCAAGTTGACATATGTTTCCTACTCCCCACACACTGAATGCTGAATTTATTTTGAAATTAATTGTTATAATAAAAGAAAGTTCAGAAGTTTCTGTGGTCAGAAACCTGTGCCTGTTTTAAATCATATATGCAACTGCTTTTAGCTTATTGGACAATTCAGTCATTTAAACAAGGCGTTGAGTAATATTTTCATTTTACTGTTTTCACTGTTCTGTCTGAGATGTGCCAAGAAGTATATTTTGTCCTATGGGATGAGTTGGAATATTCTCTATTCTATCATCTAAAATGAAATATCACCCAAAAAATTTGTTTCTCAGATAATAAAGCCAGGAATGTGTAGTATGAAAACAAAAAAAAAGACAGGATATACTTTCTCATATGTAGAAATGGTAAAAAGATAAAAAGTAGTCTGTGTCCATATATTAGGGAGTCTGAGTATATGTCACTAAGGTGAAAGGAGAGCAATTTTCAAGTATATCTATAATTCAGAAACATACCTCCATTTCAGACCGATAAAAATCGTACTTTGAAGTAACTTAATTACTTATTATTTTAAAAAGTCATAGCCAGAAGCAAATACCTATTGTCAGGAGAACAGGGTTATATCCTAAGGGAAAGGATTATTATCTGTATACCAAAACATGGCAGAGGAATGTACAGCTTTGCTGCTTGTTTCAGATGATTTTATTTCAGATTTCATTTGGCACAGATCTTCATCCCCAATAGCTTTCAAAATGACTTTCTTCTACTCCCCAGGAAAAGAAATAACTGGATAATGAACAATAAATGATACAGTTTATATTTAGTCTAACAAGATGCAAAAAGTAAATAATTTCTGCATATTTGCAAGTTATGGCAATGTTTTGAATTTGAAATTTGTGTAGCCAGAGGACAAATTTTATGGCTTACAACTGGGAAGCTGGCAGGATAGCATTCTTTTGATTATATGCAGCAGACATAATGCCATTCAATAAATGGTCTAGAAACTGGCATTATCTGCTGAATTAAGTCAGTCAAATAAAATAAGCAAATATATCAATTAAGTAGATTTCCCGCATGCTGTTTTACCATCACCCTCTTTTGACCTGTTTTTAAGTAATTTCCCTGAGAATACACTTACACAGATATGGAAAGCATATAGCATTTATACCATGCACTACTTTATACTGAAGTTCTTTTTTGGAGGCACAGTCTCTCCAGGATCCCTGTAATTATGGATGGCAAGGTGCTCATCCAGAAGACACAGAGTTCCAAATTTGATGCCACCCTTGGACTCTCTCCACTGATCACACTATCAGGCCTGACTGGTCTCCTATCGCCACTGAATGTCAGCATACAAGTCCTGAAGCAAATCCATGCTGTGCTTAGAAACAGCAGCTTGTCAGCCCCAGGCTTCACAAGCAAGCAGTGCTGAGTCGTGGGAGTTGGTGGACCTGACAGATGGACATGCATCGGTCTCTTCCTCCCTCCTCCGCCCCCTTTCTCTCATTCTCTCTCTCTAATACATGATTTAGCCATAGGTTAGTGTATGTATACACACACACAGATATCCACGTATATTTATCTGAAAACGTATACGTGCAGGTGTACGTATGGGTGAACAGTTTACGTATGCATTCTTGCAGAAAGAGAATATATGTCAGCTCCATTAGAATGTGTATAATTTTATAAGTACTAACTGATAAGAATGCCCGTCGGTCAAAAAGAGTTAAACTTTGAAGCTGTTTTCATGTTAGTCCATCATTTGTAGGATGATTGACCTTATTCCTGCCAGACTTGAAATAAAAAAAGCAAATGATAGGATGGTGAATAATATAATCACTATCCATCTAAGTACCACAAATGTACGGTCATACTCTTTCTTTCCCCACAATAAAACAAAGTCTGTTTGCTAAATTAAAACACTACATGTTTACTAGCTCATTTGTTTTCAATGAACTTGGATATGAGCCACAGGTGTTTTATCTTATACAGAAGCATTTTGTAACAATGCTTTCCTTCTATTTTTCCCTTTACCTGATAATCTGTGTGAAAACTATAGCTAACTCTTTCCCACCAAGCATTCCGCACAAAATAGCCGTCCTCTTTTGGCTGTTGTGAGGTACCGAGAGCTCTCTCTTTTCTTCTTACAACAAAAGCTGTTTCAGTTTGGGTTTCACAATGGTGTATCCAAATCAATTTACACAATTTTTCCAAGGGACTTAGAAGATTCTGTTTGCAGGAATTTTGTGATTTACAATCCTTCTATTTCTCACATCAAAGGAGACGACATAGAAGAGATTACAGTGTTTTAGCTCAGGTATAAGAGAGAAAATTCTAAAGAAACCAAATAGAAAATCTACTGTCACTGCAAGGAGAAAACAAGAATATCTGCCTGTCTTTGTATTTTTATATATACTTTCTAAATATTCTAATTTAAAAGGGCTGAAATCACCTTTCCTTCCCCTCATCCTATTTTAGTTTTTAATGCCAAACCCTCAAGTATGTACTGTACTGTACTGTAACTCTAGCCAAATTCAAACTCCCTGAACATGAGAGCTGGCCTACTGAAGTTATAAAACAGATAATTTGCTCTTTTAAATACAAAATTAAATTATCAAATACATAAATATTCTACTGGTTCAGAAAATAATTAGACTAAAATAATGACAGTTTTAAATTATCTAAGATTTTTGAGTATTTTTCTTTAAATTTTTGTTTTCAACAGTTCTCTGTTTTTAAAAATCCCCAAACGAGCATGTAATTTCTATTGAATAAAAGCTGAAAATTTGCCCACTGTATACTGATCACTAAAGACGTGTTATGAGCCACTGGTGAGAAAACAGGTGAGGAAGGTGACTACCTTCCTTGGTACCACAAAGAGAACCTTGCACTTGCTATCATGGCACTGAAGAATGGGTGTACCCTGCCAGAGTCCTTGTTTGGGAACTTGAACCTGGCAGCTGAAAATTGAATTCTGGACCTCCTTTCTGGTTATCTTACGTCTAAAGGATGATGTAACCACTTTGTTGGTGCTTTCCTATTCCCCCAGTATTGTCACTCACAGAAGACAATAAAATTGGGCTCTGAGTAGTGACCTTACACTAAATTGCAAACATGTAAACATATATTTGAAGAACTGTACTTGCTAAATTGAATCACCTTCTTCAACATAGTACTCTCTTGACTCTTTCACTAAATCCTCAACTGAACTCTTGGTGCTGCTGCTTCTCCAAATCCACGATCTGTGCTAATCCTCAGCAAGCACCAGAGTCCTCATGAACATATGAATATGGCTGCCAAAATTACACAACACTCAAGTTGCCACCATGAAGTATGTACCAAATTTCATCCTCCCACTGTCTGCCAGATTAATGAGCTTATTTGTTTAGCAAGACAATCTGTTCTCTCTTAACTTTTTTGCAGATTTTGACAGATTTATGAAAACCTTTTGAAAACTCATAATCCTCTGTAAAACAGCTGGAAAAATACTCAGTTGAATGTAATAGCATTTATCAATTTTATTGGGTAAACATGACTGTAACTCTCTGCCCCCAATATGAATAAGATTTTCTCATATTTAAGAACCAAAGCTTAATTGTTTGTATTCTGTTTACTTTTACAGGTTAAATAATAATATTATATGCATCCTTTTTCACTGGGATCCCTTACGAAATCAATTATATATTTTCACTTTTTAAAACAAAATCCATCCTTTTCATTGATTGAACAATGATATCAGCACTACGAAGTAGACAAGGCTTGTTTTGCAGGGTCTTGTCCTCATTTGTCATGTTCAAGTAGGGCCATTGCATTTTAAAGATAAGGGACCAGGAAAATCAGCGTTCTAACTGGTGCTTTCATGCAATGCATCCAGCATTAATTGTGTCTTTTTACATATTTGCAAGACATTCATTACTTTGGACATACTATTTTTGTGAACAAAACGTGTAAATATAAGGAAGCTTTCTGTCTTTTTAATCATATACTTCACCTAACACAGACATCAACCTTGACAAACTTTCTCAGTCAGTTACCACTTGAAATGTTGGTTCCATGTGCTGACTTCCTGAGAGCTTTTGGCTTAAAGCAAGTCTGGTGCACAAAGCAGCAGAGCTTGTAAGTACTGTGTCTGTCTGCCCTGAGGCACTCACGGCTGTGGTGCACATTCCTGCCTACTTCTCTTACTCTGGGGAGTTATTTCTTGCTAGTTCATACCTGCAGCAAAGTAAAGCTTTTGTTCGCGTGTACTTTAACACTGTCAAGCATTGGGAAACTCTAATTGTTACTTACCATGGAAATTTTGCCACTGACTTTGGTAAAACCAGGATCAATCCCAGCTATCATAGCCCTGAACAGTGTAAAACAGACTATCATCAGAACAGCTCATGTACAGAGAATTAAGCTAACAGTCTACTCATTAGTTTGTGATTTCAATTCCACAGTAGAATACCCCATACTGTTCTCAGGTGCAGAGTAGTGTCCAGGCTAAAGCAACAGCCCTGGGAAAAAGAACTAACCTAACAGGGTCTCCACAGACTCCAAACCCTGGTCTGGCAGCCCAGGCCCTAAAAATTTCACCATCACCTCTGGAAATTTCATTTAAGCTTTGCTTTTGAGTCACAAGCCCTGTAGAGCTGAATGTCTCTCATTTTGAAAGTTTAAACTTCATTGCTAAAATGACTCCTCAAGGTCTAGGTATCATTTCAAAGAAAAGTCTCACCAAAACAACATCAATTCCTTGATATATCATTTGTCTAGTAGTAAGGGGAAATCAAATTAGAGTATTCTGTAAAGAAAACATCCTACAATATCGTCAATGTAAATATTGATTATGTTGATTTCTGTGTACAGAAAATAGTGTTTATTTTCAGGCAAACAAGATTTAAAAGATTTCCAGCATTTTTAAATGCATATTCAGAAAAATATAATTTGAGAAAGTTTTATGCCCAAATAGAATCATAATAGTCTTTTTCTAATATTCATATTAATACAATAAATAGGATGCAAAATAATATCTAGAATCCAAAGTAAATTTTTCTACAGCCTGTTATTTTAAACCAGCACTTTTACATAGCCTAGCAGTAAATTGTCATTCAAACACTCTGTCATTTTCAAACATTTCCTCATCACAAATTTAATAATATGGATTCAGGTAAAGTGTACAACTAGTTAGCTTGAATCTCAAACTCATGTCAAAATATTTCTGTCATAATGAGACCAATTTAACGACTTCAGATCTCATATCTGTACCTATGTAAAATGACTGGGTGAGGAATGGAATTTTTTCAGCTGCTTCAAAATTAGGCATCTGGATTAAACTAAGGTTTTGACTTCTTTTTTAGCTGCTGGACAGAACAGGTATCCACAAACTTGCCAAATCCCACCAGAGGAATCAAAATAATAAAGATGTTGGACTGGCTGACACTGTGTTAGGTAAATCCCATCTGTGAAGTAATTGTGATACACCAATATGTATTTTTGCATTTGGTATAGCAAAACCAACCAACAAACCAAACCCCCTAAAACCAAACCTAAAAAAAAGGAAAAAAAAGAAACCAGGGGAATTGCATGAGTGAGCTAGTTTGATATTTGAAGGAATTATTGATTTTTCTAGTCCAAACTACATAAAGGCACCATTGCAAATTGAACTTGGTCTAAAATTTAGGTATTATAATTAACACAAAGAAAGATAACATAATTCTAAAGAATTAATACTACGATTCATTATAATTCACTAAACTGAAAATACAACTACTAAAATCAGCAGGTTTTTTAGATACAACCTATTTTGAATATTAGAACATAGTATTCACATGTTAAGAGTTAATGTAAATGTATCTACATAATGGAAAAATAATCTTTCCTTATGTTGCCAATTCTGTTTTCCCTTGTAATGGCATAATGTTAATCTGTTAAAGAGATAAAGTACTATTCCATAAAGGAATAAAGTATTAAAGCATAAAATAGGTCTTTACAACTACATGAAAATAGCCTTAGCTTGTGTATAGCTACTTTCTTCATTGAAAAATTAATGATTGAGTAGTTTTACGGCTTTTCCCACTAAAAGACACCTCTAAATTAATCAGTGTTACAGTCTTGAGAAAGTAACTTCTTCTAACAAAATAGTTCAAACAAATAGATAAAATGCAAAACTCAGATCCTTTATACATGTATTTAATGCCACTTGAAGTTTTCTAGAAATGTAGAGACAAAAGAAATTCTGAATAAACCCTTCATTTTCAATATTGTTCTTGCAGGCCAATGGAAATAGTGACATAAAAATAAAAAGTTCAAACCCAACTTTTGGATAAATAAAATAGTTTTGATGCTATTTACATCAAAATCTTTCCTTAATTACCAGGCTGTAAATCAGTACTTTATTATTTGGGGTTTTAAAACAGCCAATGTGGTTAACATTATGTGAAACACAAGGAGATTGAAAGACTAAAATGTAAAATGCTTGTTTAAAAGATACACAGAAAAGTGATTAAGGCAACAGCTACAGAGATAGGGTAAAAGATTTTTTTTTTTTATTAGCACCATTCAGGAGAAGGACTGGAATTTGCTGGAAAATGCAAAGTGCTTTTGCAGATCAGTACCAGTAGTGTATCCTTATTTCCGCCAAAATAAGAGGACTAGAAAGGAGGGAAGCTGACCTCAGTAGTAAAATTTGGGGAAGAGAAGATACCATCATGAAACAGGTAAAAAGCAATGAAAGGATGATACATAGGAAACATAACAATGTCTAGAAGGCAGAATGATCCTCAGAAAGGAACAGAACAGATGGGAACAGATAGTGAACATGAGAGTCTCATGTTCACTAAGACATCAAAAAAGTTGGATCTTTGTGGTTAGAAATTAAGAATCAAGAGGCCTGTCCATTGAGCAGATTCAGACACAATAAAGATTTACGACACTGACTGTGGACTGAAAAGGATTAAAATGCAAAAAAACTATTGACTGGTCTTCACGTGCAGCCAAATAGCTTCCTGATTCCCACTGAAAACCATGAATAAATAGTAGACATGGGCAAAATTCATAGAAATGGGAAGTCATTGAACACAAGAGGGTTACTAGTCCAACAGTTCCCCTAGCACGAATCTGACCACAAATGGAGTTTCAGGACTTTTAAGCAAGATGGCAAAAACTCCCTTTGATTATTAAAATTGGTATTTGGTGTTATAAACCTCTTAGAAGTGGACTCTGCAGGCAGCAGTTCTTTGGAAACTCAGATCTAGATAATGAAGCTGAACAGGAGAGATGGCCAGCTTCAGGGAGGCATATGCACAAAAAAGAGTCTTCTCAATGGATAGAGTCAACTCTAAGCATGGAAGTAAGCCCAGGTATCTAAGATCAAAGCTTGTCCCTCAGGATTTTTCTTTTTTTCTCAAATCAGAGAGTCTCAGATAATCAGTCTACTTGCATTTAATAAAGAAGAGAAAAATTGATAAATGGAGTGGTAAAAAAAATGGTATGGAAAATGAAGCGTAGTGGTCTAGGAGATGGTGAACAGTCATGAGAGTGTTAAGTGCAGAAGTCAGGGATAGAGGACAGAAGATTGCCTAATTCAGCTAGGAAATTGGATGAACTCAAGAGAAAATAACTAATGTCTACATTAATGCAAAGAACTCTGAAAATAAAATGAAATAACTAGAACTGCTGGTGTAAGATATGGAAAAGAGAAAAAGTTAAAGATGCTGTGTAGTTTCTGGAAGCTGCTGCTACAAGCTTTAATTAGATCAGAATTGAGCACGAAAAATCCATTTTGGTTAAAATAAGTTGTTGGGGTGGTAGTGGAATGTTGCTATGTTTTTGCTGGGGTTTTTTTGGTTGATTGGTTGGTTGGTTGGCTGGTTATAAATGGCATAGGTCTACTATAAATGCTCAGAACAGGACACTGATATGAACAAAATGATGATACTGGCAAGACAAATATTACTGAGGCCTGTGTAATAAAGGTAGCAACTACAGACAGTTGGGAGGGGAAATACTACTATCGACAACAACTATTCCTGAGCAGGACATACAATAGATTTCTTTTATTTAAAAATACATAATGAAGCAAAAAAAAAGGTTAATATTAACTTGTTTTGGGGAAAAGTGAAGTCATAGCAGAAATAAAGAAGCTAAAGAAGAGTTTAGTACTCATGAGCTAGTTCAACTACATAAACAGAGAGGTTAAGTAATCCTGTAACTAGTATTTTTGGTTTCAGAGGAGCCAAGGGCAAGTAGTTAGGAAACTTATTACAGAAGTTTGTGGACTTACACAATAAGAAAGTAAAATCTCCTTAAGAAAAATATGCAAAAATTTAGAGAGCTTGCTAGAGTCTTGAAGCAAGATTGGTGGCGTAACTCTTGGTATCAAAGGCAGCTTCACTAATGAGAATGATTAAAATTGAGCAAATCTCAACAATAAAACTTCAAATTTTTGTAGCTGGAGACAGTTAAGGGAGGAAAAAGCCAAATGATTTCCATCCCAGAATACCAAGAATTACTATGCATGATAGATTCTAATACATGTTTCTAAGAATTTCCTTAGCAATTTTTGAAAATGAATAAGTCAAGAATTGTAAATATGTCTGGAAATAATATATTTAAACAGTGAGACTACTCATTTGACTTCAATCACATGCAGATTTTTCAATCAAATTGAAAGAAAAAGTAGTCAAAGAGAAATAAAAATTGGTAAGCTCTGTATGGATTTGCTATGGCTAATTCATGCATATTAACTTCATATTTTTATTGAATAAACTAGTATTCTATTTTAATTATAGGAAATGACATCTGAAATTTATTAAACATTTGCTATAATACCAGAAATCAAACCTGCACTGCTCCTAATGCTTTTCTGTAAACTTTTAGCACATAGCACTGCTGAAGACAGATACCATCCAGGTGGACCTTTGTTCTGCTCGTGTATTTAACTGCAAAGAACATGTACTACACAGACACTGTACTGTGCTCCATGGGAGCTGCTTGTTCTTTCACACAGATGTAGTAGATTAACTCAGGAATAACACTTCTTTATTACAATATTGGAGTAAACTATCACATGCCTGCTCCTTTTAAGGCTCAAGTTAATATCTTTTCATGACTTGTATTACTAATATGTATGAGGATATTTTGTATCATCTTTCATTGGTCTCAAAACACTCAGTTTTATACACTGTTAAAACAAAGGGAGGCAACGATAGAGCTACCCTCCAAAAATACAAAATGATACATAAAATAGAAAGACAGAAAGCACTTTAAAAACTTTTTGGCACAAGAACAAATAATGATGAATAGGCTGTGACTGTTCAAAGGAGGTTTCAAACATCACAGGAGAGATGTTCTAGAGAAACTTCAACAAGATGCAGTGGTGAAACCTAAGTAGTTTTAAGAATGAACATGATAAGTTTAGGTATGGGTTTATACAGGCAGGTTAACTAGGATATCACAGAACTAGATTTTCTAACGCCAGTTGTTCCCTCCAGTCTCTTAGTCCTGTGAACGAAACACACATCCTAGTACTCACTCCCTGGCCTTAATTGATGGCCAACAATTAAATTCTAATTCTATTAATGTACTATAAGCTTACATATACTCAGATTTACTTTATGACTGTAATATATTAAAATAAATAATATGAATTTCTTGTGTCTTTTGACACAAAGGTCAAGTTGTAATTGATTCATAAGGGCTTCAGCTTGAGGCGTATGGAATACACCAGCCCCTTGTACCACAGAGTTTAAAGAGTATTCCATGCAGTAGAAAAAAGTAATTTCCACTCTTGCCCATCAACAACTAAAAATGACATAGCATGTGTAAGACATGGGCAAAATCTAACATGGATTTCATATTATTATGAAATCACCCAGTTATTAGGCTGCAAGTAGAAAACTATAGCTTCTCTGGGCAGTGTTGACTCACAAGATTGCATACATGAGTGGAGCCTTACATTTGCCCTTGCCAGTCCTGGGATTAAGAAATATGCTTGGATTTTCTCAGCCAAGAAGCCTGCCATCACAGGACATATGTTAAAATATACTGGCAAACTGGCTTGCTCTGAAATCTCATGAGACAAGACAGTCAGAGACATTTTGCAACTTTTTTTTAAACCACTTTTCTTCCTGCAATGTACAGATTAACACAGCTCATGTTATCCTAGATCAAAGAATTTTAGAATTCATTTTGAGGAGGCTAGGATTCCATTCTGGCTCAACTCATTATGAGATGATAAAAAACCCCAAAGCATACCAAAACTTCATATCTAAAATAGTTTACCTAGTTCAAAAGGAACAATTCTGAGTATTGTGTGCACTTTTAGGCAGGAACTTAACATGAAGGCCATTCTGAACTGAGACCTCACTATAATATTCAAAAAGTGGCACATTGTTCTACAAGCAAAAATAATTTTTAGATGACTACTCTGCAAACTTTAAAAAAATGAACAAACTTCCTGACATCATTTTACCTTCATTCAAGACCTAGTACATCCATGAACAGATCACTGTGCTCAGCTGTATGTTGAACTATTACATGATTCTTATGTGTGTGTGTATATAATGGTTTATATTAATGGCTCATATTAATTTAAAATGTGCTAAAGCTGAGTATATAAGAATTTGTGTTCTCATATACAGTATTAGACTTCTGTGTAAATGTTTTATTTTTTGAATGCTGTGTTGCAATACAAATCTACTTCTGATATAAAGAAAACAACTCAGTAAACTGCTGGCTTCTTAATTTTCAAAGGAAGTATCATTTTAGCAGAGCTGTAGCAGTGACACCCATGGCTGTGACACTTCTTTTCTTCTGTTTTCTGGAGCAGAGTACTTGTTGTCCTCCCTGTGTCCTAGAGGCCACATAGAAAAGCCTTCCTTCTGTTGGGGACTGCAGATCAGGATGCAGCACTCCAGGTGGGGTCTCATGAGAACTGAGTAGAGGGTCAGAACCGCCTCTCTCCACCTGCTGGCCTCACTGCTTTTGATACAGCCCGGGATGCAGCTGGCCTTCTGGGCTGCAAACTCACGTTGCCAAGTTATGTCACGCTCCTCATCCACAAACATCCCCAAGTCCTTTCTCTGGGGCTCATCTCGATCCATTCTCCACCCAGTCCGTACTTGTGCTTTGGATTGCCCTGACCCTGGTGCAAGACCTTGCACTTGGCCTTATTGAACTTCATGAGGTTTGCATTTGCCCACTTGTCACACCTGTCCAGGTCCCTCTGGATCGCATCCCTTCCCTCCAGCACGTCCATTGCAGCACACAGCTTGGTGTCATCTGCGAACCTGATGAGGGTGCTCTCAATCCCATTTTCCATGCCGTCAGCAAAGATGTTGAACAGTGCTACTCCCAGTACCAACCCCTGAGGGGAACTCCACACACCACTGGTTCTCCACTTGGACATCGAGCTGTTGATTGCAACTCTAAGCAGCCAATTCCGTATCCACTGAGTGTTCCATCCATCAAACCCATGCCTCTCCAGTTCAGAGACTAGAATTCATGCAGAACAGTGTCAAATGCTTTGTACAGTTCCAGAAGGAATACCAGTTTCAGGTAGGTGATGTCATTTGCTGTCCTTTCACTCACCACCACTGTAACCCCATCATCAAATTGGACAGGCACAATTTGCCCTTAGTGAAGTCATGTTGGCCATTACCAATTACCTCCTTATTTTCAATGTGCCTTAGCACTGTTTCCAGAGGTACCTTTGATGGTCTCAAACGCACTATAGAAATGTCCATTTATGTGCCTAAATACATTTAAGTATCTCTCACGGATGGCTTGCAACTGAACATCCTATGCTTTTTATTCCTTGCTGCCACAAAAATTAATTTATCATAGATTAAATCTGTAAAAGTCTTGTGGGGATTTCTGAAAATAAATGCTCTTCTTTTGTCTTAATATTAAATTCTGTTATTTACATGGTATTCTGAATTGCAGTAATTGAAATAGTGGTTCCTACTTGTTTCATTCTTTTATAAAAGTGTTAATTTATTTAAAAAATATATCCCCAACAATTTTCTGGAAAATCATCTTAGAACACATCATGAGAGGAAATTATTTTTAACTCATACAGAGTTTTGAGCTGCTACAATCTTCTTCTTCTAGTGTCAGTGAATTTTGGGAATCAGAAATAACTTCCCCTGGGAATGATTTTATTGTCATGATTTTATGGTAAGCACTAGATTTCAGTGGAGAATATAGCTTCCGAGGTTCTCATAACGTGTTATATATATGAACATAATACATGGAAGCATTCTTTAGTAAGCAGTAGGTTCTGTATTACTTTCAAGACCAAAATTCATATGTTTATGACTACACTCATACTTTACATACTTTGTATCTATCTGAATATTTTTGAATGCTAATTCTTTCTTCTCTGAGTAAAATAAGGTACTTATTCAATTTATTCTGTTGAACAAATGATAGTCAATATATAATTTCATTAATTACACCTAAACTTTCAATTTAGTGAAAATTAAACTTCAAAGACCCGTCTCAAAACCTAACTAGCCATACCCTCAACTGACAGTGTTCCTGAGTATTTTAATCTCTATACTGACCCAGTGCTTGTAATGTACTCTGATTTGCCCCAGACTAGGTAGAATTAGGTGTCTTTCTGTCTTGGTTTGAAAGACAGGTGTCTGTGAAGGAAGGCAGGAGCCTCCCCTGAAATGGAAAATGTAACCCCCTTCCCTCCAAATTATTACAATTTTTAAATTAAGGGATTTTCAGGCAAAGATATGAGGGGGTAGGAATAACAGTTCTTTACTAATATAGATATATATATGTATAACAAGACAAAGGAACACCAATACCTATGGCAGTAACAGCGAACAGCACCACAAACCCAGTGCCGGCCTCTCTCGGCTGTCGGGCCCTTTCCCCGTGGGTGCAGTTCCGCTCACAGCCGGCAGGGGCGCTGGCGGCTCCCGGTGAGCGGGGCGGGTGCGATGGTTCCCCCGCGGCTGCAGGGGGCGCTCCGGAGCGGGCTCGGGGAGCAGGCGGTGATGGCGGCTCGGCCGAGCCGGGAAGGGATGGAACAAAGGCTGCACAAACCCCCTGGGCAGCTGATCCCGGTGCCCGGCCGGATCCTCGGGAGCAGCAGGCTGGAGCAGCAGAGATGAGCAGATCCCGGGTGGCAGGCGAGATGTATCAAGACCCAGAGCGGCAGCAGGAACCCCGGGAGGTATCGGCAGGCAGGGCGTGCGGAGCTACGATGTAGCGAAGGCTCCGTGCAACCATGGGGACAGGGTGGCTGCAGCCCGGCTCCCGACAGGGCAGGGAAAAGCGGGCGTGGGAATCCCGGGTTTTCTCCGGTAGAAGAAAGGCAGCTGGAAAACCTGCGGCAGCAGGACGGATGGCCGCCTCTCTCCCTCCGAACGAACGCCGAGAGCACCCACTGCCAGCCAGCCCAGGTGAAAGAGGGTGGCTCCCCGGACCCCTCCCCCTGTGGCCAGTCACTTTGTTTCTCCCAAGCACCTAGCAATTTGTTCCTGTGGTAACATGCATGGGGGAAAAATTCCCCAAGAGAGAAAAGAAAAAACAGAAGGTGAACTCCCAAAACCCCAACACTTTATCAATGTCTCCAGAACACAAAAACAGGTGCTGCAGTCAGGAATCTATGCTTACTATGCTTGCTATGTCCAAAGGAATAATTTGTGTCTTGAGTAATAAGGCAAAATCTCCTTCAGAAACTTGACCAGATGCCATCTCCTAGAGAACTAAGAGCAGCCAGAATGATGCAGCAATTAGAAGTCACGGTGACTTGTCAGTGGTTCTGTTCTGTTCAGCTGAAGTTCCTCAGTATGTTCATTATCAGAAAATCATTGATAATAGGCAACTTATATAAAACATCCTTATTCTCTGTTGTTTTAATTAATCCTATTGCTACAGTTGGAAACAAATCATATTTTTGTTTCCTTGAATAGACTACTACAGGTCTTAACCAAAGAGGATACATTTAATAAAATAAAAAAAAAATATTTTGAAAAGGATCACGAGTGATTTAGAATTATTAGATCATGAAGCTTTTTGAAAAAATATGGAAAAAATAAGAATGACTGTTTCTTATGCAAACTAGTAGAGTTGGTAATTACTGATATCACTCAATTTGTAATCCACAATATTCTGGTGGGCAATAGTTTAAGGTAAAATTCAATGCTAAGATAACATTGAGACAGAAAGAATATTAACAAAAGTGACAGATTCAAAAGGTATAAAATGCAAGACGAATTTCACATCTACCCAGCATGTGAAAAAGTGTCATTTATATGCACTGAGAATATTAATGATACTTGCATGCAAAAGGCCCAAGTGCCAGATTCTGTACCTGGGATAGGGCAATCCTGGATGTATGGACAGATTGGGAAATGAGAGGCTGGAAAGCAATGCCACAGAAAGGGAGCTGGGGGTCCTGGTCGATGGCAAGTTGAACCTGAGTCAGCAGTGCCCTGGCAGCCAGGAGGGCCAACCCTGTCCTGGGGTGCATCAGGCACAGCATCGCCGGCCAGGCAAGGGAGGGCATTGTCCTGCTCTGCTCTGCACTGGGGCGGCCTCACCTTGAGTGCTGGGGGCAGTTTTGGGTGCCACAATACAGGAAAGTCCTTAAGCTCTTAAAGAGCTTCCAGAGTAGGGACACCAGGATGGTGAAGGGCCTTGGGGGGAAGCCATATGAGGAACGGCTGAGGTCACTTGGGCTGTTCAGCCTGGAGGAGAGGAGACTGAGGGGACACCTCATTGCAGTCTGCAACTTCTTCATGAGGGAAGGGCAGGCATTGATCTCTGCTCTGTGTTGCCCAGTGACAGGACAGGAAGGAATGGCCTGAAGTTGTGTCACGGGAGGTTTAGGTTGGATATTAGACAAAGGTTCTTCACCCAGAGGGTGTTTGGGCACTGGAGCAGCCTTCCCAGGGAAGTGGTCACAACACCAAGCCTGACAGAGTTCAAGAAGTGTTCAAAAAATGCTCTCAGACGCATGTTGTGTGAGGGGTTGTCCTGCGCAGAGCCAGGACTTGTACTTTAATGATTCTTGTGGGTCTCTTCCAACTCACGATATTTAAAACTTCTATGCAAGTGACAAGATAGCATAACCTAGTAGAAACATAAAATTGGCATAACTACTTTTCTTCCAGTCGTTTTCGCTGCTTGTGCATTTTTTTTCTCTAAAGCTTTGACAGTGTAGAGCTTTTGTACATCAGCATTTGGGCTTTACTTTTTATGATAATAATTTATCTCTTGCTGGCATTTCTTGCTTTCCACTTAGATTTTTTCTCTCTATCCTCAAATCTCCTGAGTCACAAGCAGAGACACTTGGAGAATCTGACCAGCAATTGAGACTTTCTCTGTCTGTGTGTGTAGCTCCCTAACTCAGGTCTAAGCTCATCATTAATGGTACACAGAATTTAAAGGGATCCAGAAATTACCTCTTCCTGTTACAATTAACTGTGCAGTCATCTGATAACATTACTAGTTAATTTACTGAATAAAAGTATCACTCATGATCTGGCAAGTGAAAGTGCAAATTCTTCCTCTTATTAGTACTTAGTATAAAAAAAGTTTAATTCACAGTTAGAAACTTACTCAAGGCAAGTTCATTTTTACTGAGTTGCAAACAATATTCAATCAGTAAGTACAAAATCTATTGTCTACAGGGCTGTTTTTATACAAAATTGAAATACATTGTGGAAATTATTAGTTAAGTAAACTAGCACCAATAGCAAGAAATGCACAATGCTGAGATTAATTACTTTTAATAACGAGGCAGAAATGAAAGTAAGTTTGTATCACAGGTTTCTCAGTAAAATATGAAGGAAATGCAAATAATTTAGGACGACTATCTTCCCCACTCTTTTAAGGAAAATCTCTTCTTGATTGACGAACATTAAAACCAGTTCACTCTCCATTCGATCGTGCCTGTCCGCAGCGAAGCCAATGCGCCTCTCCCACCTGGCTGCCGCGCCTTTGAGCAGCTCACTTCCTCATCTTTACTACAAGCCTTCCTTTCTAGGCAGGATCGATCAGCAAGAAACATGCAAGCAGAGAAAAAAACTGACGGAAGGGCGGTGAACACTTAATGACAGAATGTTTAGGGGAGGCGTACAAGCGAAACATCACCTTCCTGCGACTGAAGCAACTGTAGGAGTTAGGGCTACAAGACCTGTGCACCATCACCACGGGGATGGTCGGCGCCGTCCTTTCTTCTCCTTGTCTTTCTCCACCCCTTTAGCCCCCAAGCTCGCTTCCAGCCGCCTCCCGGCCTCCAGCACGCAGGTTGAGGTTGAGGCCTGCCTCCTTGCCTCCGACCGACCTTTCTTCCTTCCTCGGTCATTCCTTCCCCCTCATTCCCACTCACCCCCTTCCTTTGGAAAACCTCCGTGTTCCCCAAGGAAGCTCCCACCTGTGTACCTACTTCTCGCCTCCAGACCGCCCCGGAGGCCACCCCGGAGGCCACCCCCACCCGTATGCCGCTACCCCACCAACAGGAAGCCCAGGGCGGGCCGCTGACAGCCCGTGTGAGCGGCACAAGGGACCTGGGCACCTTCAAGAGTCCGGGCGGAAGGGTGCAGGCGGGAGGGAAGGAAGATGAGGACAAAAATGAAGCACGCGCGGTGCCTAAGCGTGGCCGGGGGGATTTTGGCACGGCGACGGGACGGCTGCCCCTCCATCCATGCTCTGTCGCTGCCGCGTCTACCTCCTCGCCGCCCGCCTCCGGCAGAGAGATGCTGCTGCAGGCGGGTGGGTGGGCGCTCCTCCCTGCGTCAGGAGGTGCGGCTCCCCCGGCCCGGCACTGCCCTCCCCTTTCCTCTCCCCCCGCCGCCTTTATGTCTGTCTTTAAACGCCGCCGCAGTGAGGGCTGGGCACATGTGGCTGCCACCGCCTGCCCGCCGCTGAGCCCCGTGCCCGTACGGCCCCGCT
>VZTI01005933.1:36551-108069 GCA_013397865.1 Struthidea cinerea
TGCCCGCACGGCCCCGCTCGCCATCCCCGCCCGCGGGGGCACCCGGCCCCCCCTTTTCGCAGCTGGCGCCCGGCGGGCGGAGGTAAGGCACGGCACGGCGAGGCAGGGCACGGCGCGGCACGGCACCGCGTGGCGCTGAGCGTGGGTGCGCGGGGCAGCCCGCGCTTTCCCAGCCCTGCCATGCGGCTGGGGCGGTGGGGGGACCGTGGGCGCCTCGCGTGTGTCGCCGGGCGGGAAGGGGCAGGATGGGTGGGGGGTTCCTTTCCGCCCGGTGTCCGCCTTCCTGCGGGTCAGCGGTCCCCCCAGCCCACCCGGGGAGGCTGTTTTCGCCCTGGCGCCAGGCTCTCGCTGGCGGGGAGAGAGCCGACCCCTCGGGAGACAATAGCGAGCACTGGTTAGAAGCCGCCCATATGTTTTAACTCGGCGGTGGGTTAAAAGGATGTACGGGGCTGTTTTAATCAGCGTTACTATTATTATTATTGCTACTGGGAAGGACGAGGAACTTATATATTTTTCCGAGTGGAAGAAATTTCATTCATCTCCCGTGCGTTGCGTAAAAAATCTGAGATGCATGTGTAGCGCGTGCTCCGGGAGGCGCGGGGGCGCGGGCTGTCTCCATCCCGGGAGCACCGCGGTGATGCGCCTCCCCGCGCGGACGAGCCCGGGCTCGGGGAGAGGGGGATGAGCCGGCTGCCGAGGGAGCCGGGTACCATCGGGAGCGGCCCGCGGGGTCCATGCCCACCATGTGCGGCGGGCAGAGGCGCAGCGGGGCTAGGGCCGGGCCCGGGCACTGCATCGTTGCTGCGGAGCGTGGGCGTCGCCCGGCGCGGCCGCGCGGTGCCTCCCCGCGCCGCGCCACCCGCGTCTCTCGCCCCGCGAAGGCGGTGGCAACCCCCGCGGCCGGGGGCTGCTGCGCCCCGGTGTCGTGTCAGCCATGTTTGGGTGGGTATGGTAATGAGGACCTTCTCCCAACCTTTGTGCCTCTTGGATTTATTTTCTGTGCAGTTTTTTGATGGTTGCAGCCCGCCGTGTACTACGGCATATCCACAGGGTAGATTCATACCTACAGTTTTCTCCTAGTGTTTTTTTTTCCCTTCCATTTGATTATTAATCCTTCTAATTTTCTATGCCCATATTTCCTGGTTTTTTTCTGATTTTGCTAGTGTTAGAGTGAACTGGAATTTCTTCGCAAGGCTTTGCTTTTGTTGTGGAAGTAAATGAGATGATTGAAATATGTCTGCACAGTCACACCGACCTGTCACACATGAGGTTTGTGATAGGATTTTATCTATTTAAGTAAATGACACTTTGTTTTCTTTGTTAAAGACCACATTATCCTCAACTATTTTATTTTCAGTGTGATATTGCTACATAACAAGCTCTCTGCTGTAGTGTTGTTTTCTAAGATAAGCCTAATAATTTTTAAATAGTGTGTTACCATCTCTGTGTCGCTGTGCCATACCACAGGATATCGACCCTATTTCCCCTCTCCAAAGGAAAGTATAAATGAAGTAAAGATTTTGTTATCTGATGTCATATAAATGTACACTGGATGTATTATGCAGCCAGCTTTCTCCATTTGATTAAAAAACAATGACAACATATTCAGTTTCTTTCTATTTGCCAGTATATTTTCCATTATCAGAATCACGTTAGAAAGGAAACTATGAAAAATACTTAGGAAAGATTGCTTAATTTAGTTTTGGCTAAAATGCAAGATTTTTGTTTATATATACCACATATTAAGATAACTGTAGAATCACAGCCTGCATTCTGTGTGTATCAGACACTCCCTTTGGGCTCAGCTCTGCGCTTCAGACTCAAGAACAAACAATCCCATTGGTTTTGATCTGTGCATGAAAAACTAAACCATTTCATAGCTGTTCAGATGTGACACTGGTATAGAAAACTGAGTGTGTGAAACTGCCGAGGCATCCTGAAACTAGTTTTACAGCATAATCTGTTTCCTGTTGACCTTTCACGCCTTGTCATTCTTACAGTTGTGATTTTCATATTACAGAAGCCCCGAATGCACAAAACTTTTAAAATGCTGAATTTGTCAGAAAAAAACCCACAGGTTATTCAGAAGCACAATCTACTAATTGCAGCTATTCCTTTTGATTTAAATTGCATTGTTAAGATCTATTGGAGTAGTGCTGCTCAAGTGGTATGGAATTACCACTTGAATATTTGTGGTAGAATCTTTTTGGGAAGATTTTTTTTTGGAAATTATCTCTAGAGTACCAGAAGTGTACACAACGTTAAGGACATATTTGCCTGTTTTCCCAACTATTTTCCATTGTTCTGACCATTTCACTCATCTCCAGGACTAATGTTCTTAATTAAAAGACAAAATACATCTTGATTTTGGAAGAACAGTTTTCAGTCCTAAATTTTAGAGATCAGCATAGCAATGCTTTTCCATATAACTTTAAACATCTCTGAATTCTCAGTTGCAGAATAACTTTAACGTATCAGCAGGTGGCTGATTAAACATTGAGCAACTCCATTTGTCCTTGAAAATTGATTCAAAGTCACCTTGCCACTGCTCAGGAAATGTATTCAAATAATTTAGGAAAAAAATTATCATTGACAAATGACAACCAAATGCTGTTCTACTGAAGAGCTGGAAGCACAAATCCTGGCAAGCTGGTACAAAGTAGTGTGAGAATGCAGTGGTAACTGCCAGAATGGTTGCATTAGGCAATGGCAATAACTGAACTGAGCTTCCCGTAAGACTACTCTGAAACAGAGCTCTCTGTTCTTATCCTTCACTCTTAAGGCTAGGGATTCCTTGTTTGTATGGGAGAAAGCAAAGAAAACATTTGTGTAGTGCTGTGGACAACAGTACCTTGAGTCATGGTGCCAGTAGTCTATTTCCCACTTTGGGAAAATAATTCCTTGCCGCTGGCAAATGATACTTTTGCATTTCAAGTGTCAGAAACGTGTAATGCAGTATTAATAATTCAGTATGCTCTCTTTAAGCTAAAATGGAGAAGGGATGAAATCTATAATAGGACATTTACAGTGTTTGATTTTCTATATTGGAATTGGTATTAATAATTTTCTTTTTAAAGACATGGGGATTTAATGTAACATAACATGAAAACATGATCCATGTAATGAAATTAAATAATCAGATGTGAGAAAAAGTAAGATTTCTGCTAACCCATTTGATCAGTTCAGGTTTTTGCTTGTATATAAAAAAACACAGAGGAAGAAGTAATCACATAAATTCTTCCCAAGGACAACTTGATCTACTAATTGATCCATTCTAAAGCACAGAGGTCAGAGGATTAGGGTCTAGGGGCAACTATGTATCTGGTAATATCTGATTTTCAGTAATTGATTTTGCAACTTAAATAACTTTATTGAAATATTAAATATACTTTTATATCCTCTTACTTCTGAAAAGTGTGATAAGTTGTACAATAAACTCATGGTTCTCTTGTATCTTACATGGTGAACTTAGAATACGGAGATTTTGTTTCAAGATGCCAGTAGTTACACCTTTTGAGTTTGACCAGTCAGGGGTAGAGTTGCTTCATAATTGCTGAGATTACTTCACTTGGAGGAGTGGTAACTTCAGAATTTGTTCCTTCAATAAAGTACATATGAAAAAAGACTGCTGAACAAGTGATGCATTTTCTCCATTTGAATAAGAGGTTACAGTTAGCTCATCCTGTAAATCTGTGAAGTATTTCGGTAAAGTTGGTTTGTGAGAGGAAAATACTGAGAAATCTGTGAAAGCAGAAGTGAGAAACTACAGTAAGGCAAATAAATTCTTTAGAGATTATGTGCAGTGAAAAGAAAAAAAAGGCATTTAAGAGCTCTAGGTTGTAACATTCTGTCTCTAGATGTTTCTGTTGGGCCAGTGATTTGGCTGTACTCATACAAGCTGTTAAGATCAAGTCTTTTGATAACGAACAATCCTGAGAAAGAAACTTTGCTGGTTTTGTCAATTTATTGTGTTTGTTTTATAATAGTAGGAAGTATTCTCTTGTAACTAAGATTTAAGGAGACTCATCTGGACCAGAAATTGTCTGCATTTGAGTCAGTGCAGGGTTTTGTTGTAGGATAAAGCCATGAACAAGATTTTGTAGGAACAGAGATCAAATTACCCAGCAAAATGAAACAGATGCCATGTCACTGAAGTCTGTATAAATACCTGTATCTGCAGCAGGTGTGAATTTAAATCACATTGCATTTTTAAATAGTTTTTCTGTAGTATAAATGATTTCATTGTAGACATCAGAATAAAAACTTTCTAATTCATTTAAGTCTCCCATAGCCCACAGAGCTCTTATTTTTTTACAGTGTCATGAATGTGTAACAGATTTCTCTACATTCTTCAGTGAAGTTTTCTGAGACACGCTAATGCAAGTATAATTGTATAGAATATAATCTTTAATTGCAATTAAGTGCCTATTGAATCTATATCTTACTGACAGGCTGTATTAAACTGGGTAGGGAAAAATGCTAGATCATGTAGTTCACGCTGAAGAGCAGCATAATGGTTGTTTCAGTACATAGAAATGGGCTTGACTAGGCAAAAAGGCTATGGTGTGTTTTCCTATTTCCGCCAAAGAACACAATGCTGCATTGCAGCAGTAATTCAGTCTGTGCAATGAGTTCTGTAACACAGTGTAACTCTTCCTGAAATAATTATCTGTACACAGATCCCCCCAGCGATAGCCATTCTTCACAGTCACAGTACTCCCGTGAAACCTGGTTTGCTCCTGCAGTCTTCTTCCTCTCTTTTTCATTCAGATATGGTGGTCACTAGGTTCCCCTCATCCTGCCTGCAGAGATTCCTTTCTGCAGACTCACAGCAGTCCCTTGCTCCTAAAACTCCGGTTTTCATGTTCTATATTGGTTGTTCCCATCATGCTTTTTCTTCCTAGCCCATAGACTTGTGATGGAGATGCATTTTGTACATTTCCTTTTGGTGCAAAAGGCTCCTATTCTTCACTTTTGCATTTGATTCTCCTCCAGTGATTTCGTACAGACTGAAACATTTAGCATGAATATAAATAAAGATCTTTAATGAACATGTGCCATGGTGAGAATCCTGACTTTTAGTTCTGTGTCCTCTGCTTAATCATACTGATTTCTTCACTGGGAGTCAAGGTGAAGATCTGGTAAACAGGAGCATAAGACACAAGCTGTGGATCTGGACTGGTACACTGCACTGGCATAATCTGCTTTCAAAGCTGAGGTTATAGTGATGTGAACTGGCTGCAGCTTCTTATTGCATTTTGCCACCCTCATGGCAGCGTGTTGGTATGGAACTGCTTCCTCAGGGAAGAACGCAGGAAGAATAGAATGTTGATCTTTTTAAGCCCTTCAATGGCAACCATTGAACTTAAAAAGGTATTGAGGATTATTTGTAATGCATTAAAAATGAAATGTAGATAATTTTGTCAAATTGCTGTGTTTTCATCAGATGTAAAAATAAGATTATAAAAGAAAAAAGTACACTGTGTTAGAAAGGAATAGTTTTGGCTTTCCTTTTCAGAGGGGAGTGCTGGTTTTAAGAAGAAATGCAATGTAAGAATTATTATGTTGTAATTTATGTCGGAAAAACACTGCTAGAAGTTCATTAATACTTAATTATATCAGTTGTTGCAATGGTATTGTGGGGTGTTTTAAACATGAAATTGCCTTACAAATGGCTTTTTATAGAGACTTGTGGTTAATTTCCAAGAACATGGGGCAGCTATACTCATTATACTTTCAAATCCGTAAGTGAGTTTTTTTGGTGCCTGTTTTTCTGTATGTGTTGGGAAAATCTCCAACCTCATAACTTTTAGTTGTTTACTGGCATTACACAGCTGAGAGAACCGGAAGTACAGTGTTCTTCTAGTAGGTATCTATATATTGACTGGCATGCAGATCTGTCTGATAGAGATGCGTTGGAAGGAACCTGACATAGGATTCATTATCAGTGTAATGGTGAGCAGGAGCAGCAATGTTGAACAGAACCAGGACAACTCCCTTACTAGGCATTCCATACAAAAAAGATTGTGAGAAAAGGACATGAAATGAAGTTTCTCAATGTGTCTTTTGGTGCTTTGACTAATGAAGTTCCTTTGGGTCTTACTGCAAACGCTTGCAAGTTTCATCAGTGGAGGCATTGCAAGTCTTATCTCCCTGTGCCAGCATTTCTGAATGCAGGCCTGAAGCTGAAGTAAAAGTTCTATAGTGAGCCTGGATCTCCCAGAGAGCTAATTTGAGTCTGAATTCCCTGTTGCAAGGGATTATTATTGCTTAATCTGCTAGTAATGTGGCGGTCTAATCACGTTACTTTACTTCTGCATGCTGGTGCATTAAGACTTGATTATTTTTCCATGGAAAAAAAATAACAAAATTCCAACTGTGTTCTGAGAGAGAAAGCTGGGGTCTGCAGTTTGCTGATATCAGAAAAGTCAAAAAAGACTCACTGTTTTATCTTTCAGTATGCGAAAGGAATAGATTTTAGCATATCAAGGACAATTAAAATCTAGCTCATATGTTTGATTTAGTAAGGTTTTTCCAAAAAATTTGTTTATGATGATTCAGATTATTAATTGCAGTCAGATTATTGATTGCTGTTATTTCAGTGGCAGAATAATTTTCTAAATGTTCTTTTAACTGAACTGTATACTGTTCATCAATTTACATTCTGTTAAATTCCCTCAAACAGTACAGGCACTTGTCAGGTCAGTTTAAGAGTAATTCTAGATTTTTTTATAAATGGAATTTTACATAAGAAAAGGGATACCATATTTATTTGCTGATTTCAGTTGTGGAAAAGTCCAGAGAAGTATTATATTCTCCAGTAAATGTGATAATAAAAATTTCCCTTCAGTGTTTTCATCTGACAGGTTACATCATTTGAGTCATGAAAAGGATGAGAAACTGCCTGGAAACCAGAACTAAATCAGTTGATCAAATTCCATGATCTAGATCCAAGACAGAAAAAAAGAATCCAACTTACAAACAAACGGCTTTAATAAGGCTGAATTATATTTTACACATTTTAGTTTTAATCCCAGGTGCTGGTAGTAGCATAGTAATGTTTTAAAATACCTGATAAGATTTAGGACTTAGAGTCCCAATATAATGATAGTTAATTTTGTAAATCCTTTGTAAAAGGGTGATTTTTTTTTTTTTTTTTTGTAGATCTTTATATGATACTTAGGAGAAACTGTCTCATCACATAGTGCTGTATTTCTGTTAAAGGCAGTGTAGAACGTAATGACTACTGGAACTAACTGAAGGTGTTTAACAGAATTTGGTGTGATATTTCCTGGTTTAATGCTGATGAACTTCGATACCGAGCTACATCCAAATGATGTGGGAACATAGGAAATATGTGGTGAAGTGCTCAAGTTCAATACTCTGATGAGGAAAAAGAAAAAGAAAAGAAAGCTTGTTCAGTGGTTCGTGTTTAGCTAAACAGTGCTGGTGAGTAACTCTTTCTCCCTATTCGGACTTCGCTCAGGAGCATTCATATCTAGACCAAGCTTGAGCTGAGTAGTTTGATATCAGTCTTCTGTGCAGGTTTGTTCTGGATCAAAGGGAGGCTTCTGTGCGTGTCACTGACTGCGTTCTGGGAGTGCCGAGCACGGACTTGATGACTCCTCGCAAAAACCAGCTGGGACCACACTTCAAACATTTGTACCTGATGGTAGTATCTCTTGAGATAGGACTCCTTATTTGATTTAGTACCAGCTCCTTTCAGACAGAGAAGAGTTGTTAAATCTGACAGCTGGAGACTGCCTTTGGATTTGCAATGTGTCCGGAAGGACTGTCTGCCATCCTTGGTGCAGTCTGGCCAGTGATAACGTATTGAACTGGGAAAGCAGTGCTGTTAGAACCGTGCGCCAGTCTGCTGAGCATGCCTCCCACATTTTCTCAAGCCCTGCAAATGTTGCAAGTCTATACAGTGATAGTTTTATGGATAACATACTGCTGAAGGTTAATGAAAGGGAAATGAACATGATACTGTGCTAGGAGTAAAAGTATCAAGCCCAGTTTATCTTGAAGTGTACCAGTGCAGTGTTTAAAGCATGACAGGACAGAATGATGCAATTTTTGTTGGAATTGACTCATCAGTGAGCGTTCTAGATACATCGTATTGCTGCCCTGCAAGTTACTCTATCTAAAATAATTAGAGCAGATATGACCTTTTAAAACATTTCAATAAATCCTGATGGATGGCTTGTGTTTTTTTGACTGAAAATCTCTTGCTTATTACAGTTAGAGAAGGATTTCAGACCTACAGACAAATGCTGATGTAGTTTCACATGTGCAGGTGTTTCATTTTAATGTAATCCCTGATCTTATTACTAATTATTGGAACTCAGAAGCTGCTCTCTAACTTACATCGGTGGAACAAAGGGAAAAAAAAGTTTGAAATGTGGCTAAAAGTAGTGTTTGAAGTACCAGATGCTGTGGCTTATAGTCCCAAAGCTCCATTAGGACTGCTTAAATGCTTCAACCTAATGCATTAAGTTTGCATTTTGGTTCTACATAGGTATCTCAGTCAGAACTAAGAGCCACTGAATCATGTATGAACTAGAAGAGGGTGTAGTAGACTCCTTTGAAGACTGCAATGCAAAAGACAGAACAGATGAAAAGAGGCCCACACAGGCATTCATTTAGCCCAGATAAACAGGACAGACTATTAGGATTTCTCTCTTGTATAAACAACTTTTCCCCTATTCTGCTGTTCTCTGTATAGCTCATCAGCTTAATTTTATTTTTATTTTTTTTTTAATAACTGGTATCAGTCAAAGCAAAGCTAGTCCCACTGCATGTCAGAAGGAAGGTTTATAGGACCCTTCAGTGATAGTGGTGAACATGAAGCAGATCACAAGCCAAGTAGGCTCTACTATGCTTAAAAATTTGGGCTGACTGCCAGAGCTAGAGTTGCTGAGAGGAGGCAGTAACAGAAGGGAAAGTGAGAAGACAGTGACTGGAGTCTAGGGAATCGGTGAAAAGAGGTTACAGTGGAGTTCAGTAGGCAACTGAAGTTCAACTTCCAGATCCTTGGAAATTATTGGAAAAGGTAATTGCCCTGTTGGCTGGGAGGCTGGTGACAGTACTTGTGGTGGCAGAGGTTTTATTTTTGGTGGTGTGAAGTGTATCTTGATAAGCTGTGGGCTGGGTTCCAGTGGTTTAATGTCTTTCTTTTGGGTCTGGCATGGAAGCAGCCGCAAGGTGCTTGATCTCTATATGACTGTGCGAACGGTACCTTGCAGTTCTCCACTGCACGGGATTTTGTCAGGGACATGATGCGGCCTTCATGCTATGGACCAGATGTTGCAGCAAGTCCATAAGCAAAAGCTGTAAGGTCTCATGTTTCCTGAAGTAATTTCAGATTCTCATAAGTTAGACTTCTTGTGTATTCTTTACAGAAGCCCTCTTTAGGGCTTTCATGAAGCTTAACACATAATCTAAATCCCTTTTAAGACTCTTAATTGTGCAGATGGCTTTGCACACACTAGTTTTATCCCATGTGATTAGTGAAGAATTTATTGAAAAACATTCCTCCCCAAAATCTTATGGTTACCTTTTTTATGGCAGCTGCAAGCAAGTTTGTCTGTCTTTTAAAATGATTGTGTTTAAGAAAAACATGTATTCAAACGCAGGCGTTTTTGTTTCTGTACATACATATTTGAAACAGTAGGCTTTTTAAATGGATTTGGCTTTTCAGATATTTCAGATAGTTTCTTAGAAACAGGAAATAACTGAAAATATCTAAAGCATCAAAGCTTGTAAGAGATGAGCATCTATCTTTTCAAACTATGATTGTGATTATACAATGATGAAGATTAACAAGAAAATAAGTCACCATTGCTTTTGAACTACTAGGTATATTCTCTATATCAAAAATTTAATTGCTGCATAGCTTTCTGAAATGGTCTGAAAAACTTAATTTACTTTGGTTAAAATATACATTTAATAAATTCAAGTACAGCTGTTAAATCAGGAAGTAATGGAGTTGGGCTCCTAAATTTTATATAAAGTGCATACCCTTTTATGCCTGATAAGAAGAATCTAGTTATGATATGAAAATATGAGCAATTAGCCTATCAGTCTTTAGGAACTAAACCAAAACAAAACCCTTAGCAACTGAATGAAAAGTATTTTATAAAAATCTTTTAGACCAAATAGTGGACTTATTCCCTACAATTTTAAAGTGATTTAACTTCCCTTTCTTTTCATTTTCTTCTCTCATCATATCATTGAGATAAGCAGAAATGGGTAAAACAAAGCACATGATTTCAAAATTAAGTTTCTTCTGCATAATAGTATAATATCCTTTTTAATTTTTTTTCACAGATACTTTCAGTAGAATAAGCGTTCAGAAACAGAAGTCCTTAACTTTTGATTCCCTGGTATCAAGGACTCATCAGGCACCATCTTCAGTCTTTTTATTCAATATTTTTGCCCAAGCAGAGGGAGAGCTTACTTCAGTGTCCATCTGTCTCAGCTGAACATCATCTCCTTGCTGTTTGTTTCAAATTACAAATGCCTAAGAACAGCAAGGTAGTGAAAAGAGAACTAGATGATGAGGTCATTGAGTCAGTTAAGGACCTGCTCTCTAATGAGGACTCTTCAGATGATGCCTTCAAGAAGAGTGAACTTATGGTTGATGATCAGGAAGAAAAAGATGTAGATGTTGAAGAAGGCTCAGATGTAGAAGATGAAAGACCTGCTTGGAACAGCAAACTCCAATATATTCTGGCGCAAGTTGGATTTTCTGTGGGATTGGGGAATGTGTGGCGATTCCCATATCTGTGTCAGAAGAATGGTGGAGGTAAGTTTTATGATACAGCTAGTTGTACCTAACTGATGATGCTAACCTTTCAGATTTCAAAGTTAGCAGAAAGAGCCACAGTAAAACCTGCTCCAACATGCCAGGTTTTTCTTTTAGTTTTTGCCAGAGCCCATGAGGAAAAGCCCACATTCTCTTTATTTAGAAAAATGCATTTGTTAAAGTAAGTAGCAGATTCTTCTAAGATGCCATTTCCTCATCTCAGGGTAGACAGCTCTTGATACAACCTTAACTACGGGTCAAAGCAGTGTCTACCCATAGCACATGATTATAGAGGGTTGTATTGTTTAGGACCTGGTTATTGTGCTAAAGTGTTCTTTATAGTACTTGGACAATAAATCAAGGCATTAAAAATACATCCACTTTAAAGAACAAAGCAGCACTTGGTCTTTTAGTATTTAGTGGTACTAAGCTTCACACCTTTACTCTCTAATTGCTTTTAGCTCCTGGCCATTTGATCATTATTTACTTTTGGCAAGAACTTCAAAATACTCTAGGAGGGAAAAAGTTGTTGGGGGTTTTTTTTGTTTGTTTGAGTTTTGTTTCTTTGTTTGTTTTTTGGGTTTTTTACTGATGAGGAATAATTTCAGTCATCACAATCATTACATTGAGGGACTGCATCTGGTTTTGTGCTGTTGGACAGTTTACTATTTTCCTAAATAAAAAGGTACCTTTCACTTAAAACAATAACAGCAAGCCGTTTGTTAGTTGACCATCTGTGTCTTGAATGCATTTGAAGTATGAGGCTGGAGAATTTCCTTTCTCTTTGAATGCCAAATTAGTATTTTATCCAATGCTATACCATATCCAAATACACTACATTAATGCGCACTCTATTGTAGCTAATTACTGAGCTGAATTCAAAACAAACCTGACACTTTTTATGATACAGAAAATGAATGTGTACAGAAAATGAAGAAAAACGTTTTACTCCTGCTGGATTTTAAAAGCTGCATGATACAACTGATGTAATTGAGGAGTATAGAAATGAGCCTAGACTATAATAGAAGTGTAATTCTTTATTTGTTTTCCGTCAGTTCAAGCAATAAAAAATAAGTTTATACTTTCAAATATTTTATCTTCAGGATAAAGTCTAAATCCTTTTATATCTAGTTACTGATTTTTTTTTTTTAAGTTTCTTTTTTTCTCTTTTCTTCTGAGAGAAAGTCATTAAATAATTGATTTAAAGTATGGTGTCAAGATGTAGTCCCAAGGATAATGGATGACAGGAGTTTGTTTTGTGTAGTTGTATCCTTTTGAAAGTCTGTGTCTAATGTAATTAGTAATTTTGCAAGATGGTTGGATTCTCCTTCTAAGCAAAAGAAGGGATCCATTGGTGTGCTCCTTAGGCTGTTGTTTTCATGCCGTCAGGCACTTGTAAAGTTACTCTGTCAGTGAGGGTAAATTTAGTTCAGATCAAATGTAAGTGAATTAAATTATTTAATAATTTCACATTTCAGAAAAACCCCAAAACCCCCTGAAACAGTAAACCAGTCAACCTTCAAAGGTTAGGAGTCTTCATTAATCAAACTTGAAAAAGTAGTTATGGTGTCACTTGAGATTGTAGTTAAATGTTTTCTCCTGTGCTGTGATTGCAGGAAATTGGATGTATAACATGCTCTGTGGAGATACAATGTTTTCTGCACATGCTGAGACAAGGGTGTATTTGGCTTTTAACAATAATTTTGCGCCATTTTAGCAAATGGGAGCTTTCTGAACAACAGAGAAAAGGAAATGATCGTTAGAGCTGAAGCTTGCTTGGTTTTCAAGTTAGTCATAATGCAAGATGGAGAAGGTGATACAAAACTTTGCAATGTGTAAAGTACATTGGTATAGGTGTGTGCAGATGGACAGGTAATTCTCACAAATGCATAGAAGAGTAGGGAGAAGGAGTGCAAACTTCAAACAGATGGTGAGAAAACCTATACACATTTTATATGAGGTTCTGTTTTTCTGCTACACATATTATTTCAAATAAGTTTTATTCTAGGTAAAGTTAGAGTGGTTTTATGTAACCCAGTGTAAATATCAGTGTCAGAACTGTTCTGTAATCTGCTGATACAGATACAAAGCTTTACTATAAATACCTGTTGAAGTCTCTTGATATAAGGTAAACTGTCTTTGCTGGATTTTTATTAGGACTATTTGAGTGAAGTGTATGACTAGGTCTCTACCTTCAGTTTAGACCAAACATTTTTTGTTTTCTTCCCTGTGTTAAAGAAACTTATATCTGGAAAATACCATCAGGTGAGGGGAGTATATTAAAAAGTAGTAAACCAATAAATCCAGTTCCAGTTTAAAGCAAAAAGAAGTAAAAACCATAGTTACTCATTAGTTTCCTTCACAGCTTTCTAACATCTTCTAAAGCCACCAATAAAAGAGAAGGCAAATCCAAAATGTGTAATAATCTTCATTTTTGTCTTTTTTTTAAACTTCTGGGCCAAGAACAACAAAAGAAGCATAGATAAGATATGGCAAGGTTAGCCCAAATAGATATGTTATTCGAGGATTTTGTGGAGAAAAAATTGTTTCCTGCCCTGTTTTCTATAGAGATTTAGTTTATTTATGGCTGTGGCCTGTGGTATGATGACACTCCTGACGTCAGAGCTCTCTACTGCTTCAATGACATACCTGTGATACCATCTTTAAAAGTAACTTGAGTAGCACTACACTGCAGTGAGAATTTGTACGTCTGTGGATATCTTTGCAATCGCTGTTTCTGGGTCTGGTCTGTACCACCAAACCAACTTTTTGCAATTTATTTCTTGTGATCATTTAACAGTTACTTCCATTGCTTTAATTCATAGCAACTCATAAATATTTAGAGTAATATCTGGTATTTTTTGTTGTTAACTCAGTTACAGCTAGACTGGGTAGCTCTTTGCTAACTTTCACACTTGTCTCATTCCCAGAAAAAACGTTTGTTGGGAGAGGTGAGAGAAAAGGCTGGTGTGCAGCTGGGATGTACTTGGATCCACATTGGGGATGTAGCTGTAATGCAGAATGTATTGAGTGGAAAAGAGTCCAGGAGGAGACTGAGAGCACTCTAGGGTGCTGGTTTTCTTGACTTTGAGAGGGAGTGCCCAAAGGAGTTTTATGCTCTGTGAAAGACGGGCTGAAGATGTTCAGTAAAGTTTTGAAGAACTGTCTATAGCTCTCTGTCCTCACAGTCCCTTCTTACCCCTGGCAGGCAATGCCCAGACCCCATCTGGCACTTAGGGCACCTCTTCCACTCTTTGCAGCCTAACAGATAAAAAAGCTGTTTCATCCTTGATTCTTGATACAGGTGATTTGCACTGGAGCTGAATATGCTCAATTTATCATTTTTGCACTGTACGATTTGTTTGTTACTCCTTTAGTACATGAAGATGAATACGTGTGTTTCTTCAGATAAGCACAGTTCCTATATAACAATTTCGTAACCTCTGTTAGCATAACATAGGTTCAGAGCTGCCTCAGCTTCCTGTGGTTGATAGCCTTAAAAATGAACTGCTCAGGTCTACCCAGTCTTGCCAAGATGCTCGTAAATAGTGACAAACTAGATTTATAATTTCCTGCTGCTCATAACTGTCATCCAGAGGGCAGCTTGCATACCTTTCACTATTTTCAGACCAAGAAAATATTTGAAGTTTTTTCTGTTTGGTTGTCATTTCCCTTTAGGATTAGCAGAAGTATAATGATATTTTTACATAATTAGAAGTAACAAAAGTTAAATTAGCTGTTCTGCTAAAAAGAGTGAGTGTTACTGTTGAAGAAAAGTGAGGAGTCTACAAGGTACTGCATGGCCAAAGATTTTGTGTTACATTTTTGTAAGCATTAACTTAATTTTTCTGATTTTTCTTTTTTTTTTTTTTTAAGGTAAGTCTTTTTTAATATCTGTGATGTAAAAAGCCGAAAGAACTACTAAACAATTATAGATAAAAGCTGTGAGCAAAATAGGAAACATTGTAGCAGATGATATTGTCATTATGTTTTTAGATGATTGACCTGGGTAGAGTCACTCTGTGAGTTTTTACAGTTAAGTAGTCTGACTTTTTTACTGAAATACCAGCAGCTTGACATTGAAGTTCTGTGGTCTAGTGAAAAAGCACAGCAGTTGTAGTGGAGACAGCAGAGGAAAAAGTATATCAACTGCTAAAGACTGAGTGGTTGTTAGAAGATAACAACTAGTACAAGAGAAATGGGAACAAAGCGAGTATGCCCTTGTACTCCAACACTTGAGTATGGATTCAGAGGCTTTATTATGTAGCTCTGGATCAATAATTTTTATTCAGTGCCTTGAGTTCACTGATGACTTCAGTATAATTTTTCGAGGTCGGTATTATCAGATTCAAAATTTAGTTGTATTTTAGTGTACTGAAAATGTCTTGTTTTTATTTTGCAAGTGTAATTCTTCATTGAAGCTTGTTGGCTAAGGGGATTTTTGCCCTTCAAGCACAGGTTTTTAAACAGGCACACCTGAACATCCTGAAACTGAAACTAGTGACACGAAGACTATCCTATCAGTAGGATAGACTATAAACCTACAGATAAAATATAAAACCATTTATCAGAGTTTTCCTGATAAAAGCAGTTTCTATTTTGTAGCGGTAAATAATTTCACTTACTGAAGCTTAGTATATTGTTAACTTACAGTGTTCTGTTGCTCACTTGCCATAACTTTGAAAATTTTAGCATTTGACATTGAAAATAAGTTGATCTTCATCTGAATATCAGCTTCTTGCTTGCATTCTACTAGTAAGTGTCTAGTAAGCAATAAGAGCTGGGATCTCTCTTCAAGACAGTGGTAAACGTCACCTTGCTTGAATAAGAATTAAATCAGACACCGGACACTTAATTAAAATCTAGCACAGCAGCAGCTGAAACAAATGTGGAAAGTTAATACGTTTTTCAGGTTACATCAAGAATTGCTAGGAGAAGAAAATTCTTCTGTAGTATCAATATGGTAATGGTTATGTCACCTTGTGTTATTGCTTTTGAAAGTATTTTCCAACTCTTTAATCACTATGAATCATGTAATTTTATGAATTTTTTTGGAGCATTTGTAAGAGCTTAAATCAAAACCAGTGTCATTATTCCACTTTTCTTGATAATGTTGCCAAATGCAGTGCTTATTGTAATCTCAAGAGAGACAATTTACCAGCTATCCCACTCTGGTGCTTGATTAAATAAAAAAAATTAAGAAATCAAAGCAGTGCTGTGCACAGTTTTAACAATCATGAAATCTTCGTGAAATCTCTTGTATCTTTGTCACTCATTTTAGTGAAGAAGAATGAAGGGGTTTTTTTCCTTATTGAGATGAGTTTTTTAATATGGAAGCCAGTGTTTAAGACCAAAACGTGCAAAAAAAAAAAAAAAAGTGACTTCACTGTTGAATAATTTTGTAAATGTAGAAAGGAGACCTGGGAATCCTGAACTACACAGAACTGTAATATTCAGGAGGCAGCTTAGCTGGTAGATGTAGCAGACAAATGATTGTAGGATGTTGTTCGAGGCCAATTTATTATTCAAATTCAAATAAGAATGGTCCTTATCCAGTATTGTAACTGCAAGGACCCATGGTTTCATGCACAGGCAAATAAGAGACATGCTGAGATGTTTCCATAGTGATTCTTTTTTAGGATGAAGTGATGATGTCAAGAGTTCTTTGAAGTATGTCTAGTTTCAAGAGAAGACTTCAGCAAAATATTTGCCCAGAGATGCTGTGATTTCATGCTGACTATGGGGCACAGAAGCCCTTTGCAGCTGTGATGCAGTTGTATAATCCAGCTGCATCCAAGCTCTATCGTACTGAAACTCCTACATGCACAATTTTCCATTATGTCCTTTTTGGGGAGAGGAACAAGATCAGACGGAAGCTCAGCATGTTTGAATAATCAGAAGACCAGCACTTCAGGTGCTTTGCACAAGCCTAGCAGTATAGAGGTGAACTCTCCTGTCTGGCTACCCACTGAATTACAGGGTTGTCGTGTCTAATGTAATGTGGATTAAGCACCACATTTATTTAACTCATTTAGTAGAATCTAACTGATAAATCTTGCAATTTAACGTTGATACTGCACCGTAAAACACCCACATCAGCCCAGTCTTTAAACGTGTGCTTAACTTTGCAGCCTTGTGATTAAGGTTGTGGACTGGGACACTGAAGAGCTGGGTTCAGTTCCTGCTCTAGTACAGTCATCCAGTGGGATACAGGGTAAGTCACTAGGCCCCAATTTTTTTGAGCTGTATAGGTTTGTCTCTGCTCAGCTATGCCACATCTGTCTTAAAGATCGAAGGTATCATTTACAGTAGCATTATATGATATAAAACCTGTGTACTGTTGGCTGTCAATGAATTGTATGAGCAGATTTTTAAAGACAATGATGCCAAAGCCTCTCACTTGCAATGTAAATTCTATCTTGCAGAAATTTTGAGGGTAAATCAGGGCTATTTAATGGTTTTTGTGTTACATGTTCTTAAGACAGATAGTCCCCCTAATTTTTGAATGTGGTTATTGCTCTGTTCCTTAGTTTTCCTCACATTTACCTCTTTCTGTCTCTTCTTTTAATAGAAAGTAAGTCCTTTACATTCTTTCCATTATGTGCACATAGAAGATGAACTGCAAGAGACACCAAAGTACTGAATGGGAAAGTAGCTGCTACCTCAGTAAAAACAATGCTTCAGTAGACACTGTAGTGTGCTGAAATGGATAGATAGACCATGATGTTTGGTTCTATGAGGGAGTATTGTGACCTCAAAACAGGTATATTTTTTCAGAGCCTGGCATAGGTATTGACCAAATGCTGCTCCGACAATATCATTGCATAGCATATTATCACGTCATGAAAATAAAACATAGGAGCTACTTCATTGGTAACATAGCCTGTAGACTGTGAGGTACATGAAATTAATATTCTTTGGCTGGTACACCGGTAGTTTTTCATGGAATGGTTTGGTTTGGAAGGGACCTTAAAGGTCATCCAGTTCCAACTGCCCTGCCATAGGCAAGGAACCTTCCACTAGACCAGGTTACTCAAAGGCCCATCCAATTGGCTTTGAACAGTTCTAGGAATGGGGAGTTCAGAATCTCCCTGGGCAACCTGTTCCAGTACCTCACCAACCTTATAGTAAAGATTTTCTTCCTAATATCTAGTCTAAACCTACCCTCTTTCAGCTTGAAGGCCATTTCCCCTTGTCCTGTCACTACATACCCTTATTAAAGATCTCCAGCTCTCTTGTAGGCCCCTTTTAGGTACTGCTATAAGGTTCTATAGGTCTCTCCAGAACCTTCTCTTCTCCAGACTGAATAACCCCAACTTTTCCAGGTCTGTCTTTCAGTCCTGTGACCAACTTGGTGCCTCTGGACTCATTCCAGTAGGTCAACATCTTGTGTTGGGGCCCCCAATTTTCTCAGACTTTTTTTTTTAACCCCACTAGTCTTGGACTCAAGACTGGAGTTAGTCCATGATTAATATCTTTGAAAGATCTTTGTAATGGAAGGGGATGTCCAATTAGTGTATACTGCATGAGGAGCAAAATAGCTAGTGGACCTAAATGGGAATGAATGCTACCAGAACATCTGAGACCTCCTGCACAGTCTAGGAAAGTTTAACTTTTCTAAAGTAAACTGTATTCCATGAGATAAGCTGCCCAGTAAGGATATGAAAATGCCAGTGTATTTTGATAGATTCCTAAAAAAGCCCTAGGAAGTCAACCCTGGATGAGGGAACTTGAAGTAGGACTTAGCTGGAGTTGAGGATAAATGCCAAATTGGTTTCTGAACTTTGCTCAGCTTCTCTCTCATCACAGAGATGAAGATACTGATTATACAAGTTAGCAGCTCTGAACCTAAGCTTCTGAGGTCTTTAGATCTTTGCTTTGTAGCTTGCTTCAACATGCTGCAGTCTGCATCTCTCAGATGCTTTTCTGTAGCCTTACAATAGTTTCAAACAGAAGCTGTAAGCCCTTTGAGTTAGTTGTCTGGCACAGCAGTCTGTATTGCAGCATAAGAGCCACAAAAAGTCAGGTGCTACATTGCTCATTGCTGAGGCCTGCATGTTCTGTTAGATCTGGTGCTACACACTCCACAGCACTGAGGAGGAAGTTAGGCTTGGAACTTGTTAGGGCTCTTAGTATATGGATATATGTGCTTGCAATCAGACTTACTGAAATAAATGGAGATACATCCTTAAGTTAGAATTGTGTATGATCAGCTCCTGGGAATAAGACCCTAAAAAGAAGAATTGCTTTTTATATATATGTTTATGTAAAGGTGAAGTAACAATTGCATTTTCAAATATGCCTTGAAAAGAAGAGAGTTGGTGAATACTGCAAGATACAGATCTACAATAGTCCATTTCACTTCCACCTCATGTTTCTATTTTCTGTCTGGAGCCTTGTAGCAACAGGCTGATAGTTTTCTTACTTAGCTAGGTAGCATCATCATTATGTACAGTATGAAATCCCCTTTTTGAGCATCTGAGAAATGGAGAAATCAAGAGATATCTTCTGAAACCTCTTATGATTGGAGCTCAGAATATTGTATACAGAATGTTTTCTATATTTCCTTTATATTCAGTCTTGCTGCTCTTTCACACGTCAAGCTGTAAGGTTTTCTAAGAAATGTTGATTCAGTTTCTGATCATTCTATATTTCTAAAAAGTTTGATTGAATGTCCAAAATTTCAAACGAATAAACAACTCATTTCAGTAATTTCTCACTTTCAGTAAGGCTTGCCTCAAACTTGTTACAGTGCTTTATAAATTAGGTGTCTCTGGGTTTTTGATATCTTACAAGACTTATGACCAAGGTTCAGGTAAAATCACTCTTGCATGTGATCGAAAAAGCTTTGCAATGAGGGACAGTAATTCAAATTTGAAGCTATTAGAAGTTTTCACATTTGTTCTGTCAAGTTCTGACTCTTCTTCCATTTACTCTGATTTATACTTTGTTCCCCTCCTAGGTGCCTATCTTGTGCCATACTTAATCTTGCTACTGATAATAGGGATTCCACTCTTTTTCTTGGAGCTTGCTGTCGGGCAGAGGATCCGCCGAGGGAGTATTGGTGTGTGGAATTATATCAGCCCCAAATTTGGAGGAATTGGATTTGCAAGCTGTGTAGTAAGTTAACATTGTGTCATTTGCTTTCAGATGTTATAGTTTAGACTTCCTGTTTTGCCGCAGGGAAAGGCCACTGATTTTTAGCTAGGCACCAAGGTCAGTTTACAGTGTTTTTGAAGATCTTAGAACTTGAATTGATCCATTAAAAATGTTGATATATAGGTGTCTGTTAAATCAGTCAACTTGCATTTTGTGATTCTTTTGAAATTAGGAACTGTGGAACAGAATAGTCTTGTGGAGGAAAAATGCCTGTAAAAGTATAGGTGTAACATGATAAATATGCAGAAAAGTGAAAATTTAGAAAATGTCAGGTACTTTAATGGGACAAATGATTCCCTTCTTCTTCTGACTGAGTTGAATTAAACTTAGGTTCATTGGCTGATGTACAGAAACATGCAGAAGTTCAGCAGGGATTTACTTCATAAATGTAACTTTTTGGTTGCTTTTTTTTCTTTTTATTAGGTATGCTTCTTTGTGGCCCTGTACTACAATGTCATAATTGGATGGAGCCTGTTTTACTTTTCCCAGTCTTTTCAGCATCCGTTACCGTGGGACCAATGTCCTTTAGTTAAAAATGCATCTCATACCTGTAAGTCTGTGTTAACATAAGGTTCTTAAAACTGATATAAAATATGTAAAATTTGAGATTTTCAAGCAAAAAGGAGATGAAATACAATTCAAAAAGATATTTGTGCGCGAATGTGTCTAGGTGAAACTGGTTTTCTATCTTAATGTCATATTATAATACTTGAAAAAATACAACAGAAGCTTAATCTAAGACAAATACACTGTATTTGGAAAGAAGCATCACTATCAACAGCATTTTAAAGAGTAGTGAAATTAGAAGAATGCTACTTAGTGTGTTGCAGAAAAAACTGATTTCTTTTTTTCTGATGTTGATACTGCCTTTTATACTTGGTGAAAAACAAAGGTGAAAGAGGGATATTTTTATATTTCAATTAGTAGGATACTTCCTGGCACAAAGTTGTTGGCTTACTAACAAAGCGGAAAATGGAAAACTGTAAATATCAATGAAATGCAAATGATAAAAGCACTGTTTTCTTTGTAAATTAATAGAAATGAGATAATCAGTCATTGGATTTTTGCTTTAATGAGATGATCTCTTATGGACATATTCTATAACAGCAGGAAAAGTGCCTTATCCCTTGGGTTTGGTTATCTTGTAGCGGTATACATTTTGTATTATTATTGGTATTGAAATGTGTATTATTTCTTCTTTTAATTTCCTTTTTTTCCAGATTCTAAATTTTCTTTAATTATCTTTTGTGGGTTTATTTGCCACTTGAATAAAGAACAACCAGGGACGTTTGAAAAGTTGTACCTTTTCATAGTGTCTTTTCCAGGGTTGCTTGCTTCAGTTATTATACAGAAATAGTCAGTACTTTTGAATGTTGGCACAGTTGAGTGGATTGTATTTCACAAGGTATTGTCCATTAATCGAGCAGCAGTAATTGTTTATGTACTCTTATCCTGCCTAAATAAGACACAGTGTGTCAGCCTAACTTCAGCAGAGGCCACCTGAACTAAGCTTAAAAAAAATTAAAAGTTTATATTTGATAATATCTTACCATTTAAATAGGTTAATTCGGTGAAGATCTGGTATCTATGTTAGGTTTCTTAGAAATAGTACATTTTTCCCTTTTTTTCCATTAATTATCTTGACTCAGGACCTAGCTTACATATATAGTTGATTGTCAGGTATAAATAATTTATAAAGAACTTAAGTAAATATTTTCTCTGAAGAAATATTTCTATTTATGTGTTATATGTCTAGATAATTTCTTAAACTCTTTGGTAACATGAATATAACAGAATTACAGTATAAACAAAAGAATCATTTCTGGAATATACATAGCAACTTCCATTAAACATATCCGTGTAGGAACCATTTATTTCCTTTTCTCATAACTTTAGTATCATTATGTTATTATTTTGTTGATTATAATAGTAATTAAAGTCCCTTTTTATTTGAGTGTGATATCAAAGTGGACACAATCAACGATTTGTTTTACATTTGTCTTCAAATTTGTGTTCATTGCAGAGAGATAGTTTCCATAGTTTGCAATTCACGGTATCACATGCAGATAATGCAGTCTTATGTGCGATAAATGAAATGTATGTCTTCATCTAAGCCTGCCTGCTATTTAGTTCTGAAGTGAGAAATAAATTCTGCCTTGGAGTAGGATTAACCATAATGCTGAGGAATACATTATCCCAAAAGGGTGTTTTAAAAGATATACCCAGAAGCTTTCACTGATAGCAATCACTTTTTCTTTTAGACAATGTCTTAAGACTATTTTGTAAGTTTAGTTTCTTAATAAATGGTGGTGGCACAATTAGAAATATTTAGAAGTGGTAGAACACTGCTATGAGATATCTCTCCTGAACCCATTCTTTACTTGCTAACATCTCTTTGACAGTTGTGGAGCCAGAGTGTGAAAAAAGTTCTGCAACCACTTATTACTGGTACAGAGAAGCACTGAATATTTCCAGCTCTCTGTCAGAGAGTGGGGGTTTAAATTGGAAGATGACTATCTGCTTGCTGGCTGCCTGGGTCATGGTATGCTTAGCTATGATCAAAGGCATTCAGTCTTCAGGCAAAGTGAGTATACTGTTTACCTGCATGACATTGTTTTACTTTGAAGCATTTCAGGACATTTCTGTTCACCAAACCCTCTGTTTACACTCATGAAATCTGTAGGAGCAGGTTAAGTTCTGTGACTCACCCCTGTATTTGTATAATCTCTAATAGAAGAATGTAAGTAGTTAAGCATTAAAATTCTAGCAATTTTATTGGAAATGGTAGTGATTTAGTGAGAATTGAGATCTGAAGAATCATTTTACTTCTCATCAGCGTAATTGTTGCATGTAACTGTACCTCAGCTTTATTGTGCAGCATAAGTCTGTGTGTTTTGGGTGTCTAAGGAAATAGGTTTCCATGTGTACTCACAGTATGACTGCAATGCACCCACATATCCATGCTTCTGTCATTAACATAGCTGCTTTCCAGGGTTCTGGATTATTTCTTTTGACTAATCACTTACTATCCCTTTGCATCTGAGTACTGTTGTCTTCTTTCCTTTGCATGCAGCCAGCTGGATTGGCTGGTGAAAGATTTGCTGGATCTGTTGATCTCAGTGGGATTTTCAGAGGAAAAATAATTTGTTCCAGTAGCAAAATTCTTTGCTATTAAAAAGTTTGGCACTGACATGGCCATTTCTGGGACATCCTTAGAGCATTTCAGTTAAAGAAACAAGTATCAAGTTTAACTAGCGAATCATTTTACTAAACTTTATAGAATACATTTTCTTTTCAGTGATGGGTAATGAAAGATCAGATTTGATTACTATTTTTTGTTGTTTTGACAGTAAGCATTACTTAGTGATTGAATTCATTGGTTATGTACTTTATTGATTCTTGTCCCCTTCCCTTTTGAAGACAAAATGAGCTACTATTCACGTTGCATACCTTTACCATACCCAGCGAAAGTGCTTTTGTAAAGGGAAGCATTTCTGCCACAGTTTACTTCTGTCTTTGTTGTCCTCTCCTTGAATTCATGCTGAATTTCCCTGGAAGTCCAGTGGTTTTTTATCAGTTAGTGATAAATACATCAGGCAGTTGTATTGTTTTTGTACAGTACAGAATTTAATTTCTTTTGCAATCATGTGGTTTTGCTTTCTTCTGCAGAGACAAGGGGAATGGGAAATGTTCTGCATATTTCTTAGATCAGATGATTATCAAGTCGGTCTTATATCCAAAGGATACTGAGTAGTGAATGAAGCTATAGAAAGCAAAGTCCATGTTAAATGTCATGTTACATTTTTTTCTTACCTTCTTATATTTCAGATCATGTATTTTAGTTCCCTTTTTCCATATGTGGTACTTTTATGCTTTCTGATCAGAGGACTGCTCCTTAATGGGTCAGTGGATGGAATTCGTCACATGTTCACCCCTAAGGTACGTACTTAATTTCTGTTTGCAGAGTGTTAAATTTCTGTGGCAATTTGGCCATTTGTGGATGTTCTCATTTAAACTTATTGTCTTCATAGAACATTTGGCTGCTTTTCTGTTTGCTTAAATTGCAGAATTGTTCTTTACCTCAGTGTCACAATACCAAGCCCTAAAGTCCAAAGGCTCTAGGTGTTCCAAGGGTCTGTAGAGCTACCTCCCTTAGGTGAGGGTTCCCAGAGTTATACGCCTCTACAAAGCTAAGCAACTGAGAGTGCAATTTAGAGGATTCAGGATGTTCAGAGAGCTCTAAATACTGAAAAGAGAAGTGAATCTTCAATCTTACCATTTTCTAATATTGAAATTTTTAGTTCTGGGATGTCAGTGCCTTACTTTGAACTGTCATGGCATAAATAATTATCTTGTCCCTTTTGAAAAAGAACCTTCTTTTTCTTCCTTTTTGGAAATAAATTAAAGCTGTTTACATAGTAGCCCAAAGTACAGGAGACCTGTATTTAATAGTAAAGTAGTGTAAGCACTCTCCGCTCAGCTTTCCTTATCAATTTTCTTACGATGTGACAAGATAGCAGCAGTTCTGAGCATATATTTTTTGCTGCCAGTGTTTTTACTAGGAATGTGCCTTACACAGCTTTAGATTTTCTAACTACGGAGGTGATAAGGGATGTTTTGAATCATTGTTTAGCTTGAAGATCCGAATTCTACCCACACCTCTCTCAAATGCTTGCAACTACATCTGTACTATAGGAACAGCATATTTGAATAGTCAGAGCTGTACTCAGGACTGTATAATGCAGGGCTTCATATTGTATTGTGAAATGGACTTTCTAACAAGTCACCTTCACAATACCGTTAAGAAGAACAGGACTATTATTTCAAAAATTAAAGCTAAATAATAAGATAATCAAAATCAATGCACATAGTGGCTAATGCCAGATGACAGGGTGTTGTCAGTTGTTTTGATTCCAGGTGTTTTGAGTCTGGAAAGCTGTCATCCTATAAAAATGACCTTTTTCAGCTCTCACATTGATGCAGTCATGTTCCACTTCACTCACTGTCACTGCTTTAGAGAGTCGTGCTTGTGCAGGAGCTTGCAGGCTGCTCAGGCAAATTGGGGAAACCTGAGAAAGAGAGAAATTTAATGCCTACTAAAAAGAGAAAGTCTAAAGCAGAGGTGAAATACAGACCTCTATAAGATATAATTCTCAGCCACAGTGTTAATACTTTCTTTGACTGGAGAAGTGGAGGGAAAATAAATATAAAAACTCCCCTTGGATACCAACACCTCTTCAGTATTCACTACTTCATCTGAGTTAGACTTAAAATAAATTGCAGCTGATGCTTACTTTACAGTTATGTTATAGTTAATTATACAATTGTTTCAACTGTTCAGATAAATGATACCAAACAAAAAATTGTTCTTAATTTTTTCTGCCAGTTTCCAGTTCTGTATCAAAATTTAAGGTGTGATTTAAAATTCAAGTTAGGAGACCTGTATGTCACATGTATTATATGTGAATATAAGCCTTAACAATATTTCCATTATAATTTTTTGTATTTGAGCACTAACTTGGACTGTAGGTTCACATGAAACTACCTGAAGAAATTTAGACTCCCCCACCTCTTGTTTCATTGGCTCCACTGTGCTAATACTTTATATGGGCAGCCAGACTATAAAAAGGAAAGCTAAACCAAACTAGCATGAAAATTATTCAGGTAGATAGATGTGAGAGGGGAGGGAAAAACATCTTTTCAGTCCAATTAGCTCAGCCAATGACCTGAGCTATTGACATTTTGAGCACAGATGATCTCAGCAAATTCCCATAAGAGTTATGCCAGCATGGGAGAGGACTGGCACACATTGGTGCAGGTGTGAGAGTGCAGGACAAATGTAGAAGGGGAGAATTTCTCTGTTTGGCAAGGTTGTTGAACAAAGCAGAAATTCTAAATAAGACACTTCATGGAAGACGGAGAGAAAGGTATATTAAAAGCCCACTTAAATCAACTACTGCAATTAAACTATAGCATTCTATGAAGCTGAAGTACAGAGATACCTAATAGCAAATCAGCTGCAAGTTTGTTTTGGAAGTCTGGGCTATGTATATCCAAGATCGTGCTACTTTTGATGGTTCCAAATGATACATTGTAGAAAGCGAGAAGTGTTTTGATATTTCAGCCATTTATGGATTTGGTACAGTTAAGAATGTTCCTGGATCTCCCTCTGGTGGGAAAGCGGTGGCATGACCATGTGATACAGAGGTTGAACTATGTGCAATAGCTACTTGTGCATTGTAATTATAATCAAAATTGTGAGTCAGGAATACATTTATTATCATAAACACCTTTGCTTTTCCCAATTATATTGTATTTCAGCTCTATGTAAGTGAATAAAGAAGGTATCTGCTACCTATCTGTAATAAATATTATATCTTTGTGGGAAACTGACATTTTATTCAAAATGTTATAACAATAGCAGATTTATTTCTTCTCAGAGTAAGTCAGTCAGTCTAATAATGCTTGCATCTATGCTGATGCTTTTTTGTTTTAATTTTATGAATAAACCTAGGGCTTAAAAAAAAAAAAATTACTTTCATTAATGGAAGCCCTGAATCAGCTTGAGAAAATCTAATGTTTAAATTTGACGTGTACTTCCTTACTTCTTTTTTGCGATTCAGTATCTAGAAGAATTTGAGATAGACAGATGATGACTCATAACTTTGTAACAAAGTTATTTTTTTGAGGGAGCAATACGGTTGATCTGAATGAGCAATACTGTTCAATTTTTTGATAAAAGGCTTAGCTGCCCCTGAAATACATGCCCTATTTAACATAGGCTTAAGTTCAAGGCATCTGACTTTAGAGATTTGATTCATGGACTATACAGCTTGTGGTAGCCAGTGTTCATTTCATATATTATATTTTGCTTTACATATTTGCATGTAATAGAATTCCATATAAGCATGTATATCTCATGTTCACCTTTTTTTGTTTGTTTGAAAAGTAACAACAAAGCAGCTTTAATCATACTCATTGCATTTATTAAGAGGGTTGATCAATCTAAAATACATCTTAAGTCTAACAGAGGTCAGATGCTGTAAATAAAGGCTAGTTAATACCGTAAAACAAGTAAGTTCTCTATTATTTCTCAGCATAACTAGCTACTATTTCAGTTACATAGCTCCAGTAGTGTCTTGCTGTTGGGAACATACTGTATAGCATGTTTCTCTTTGACGTTTAGATAATATAAAATAAATAGAAATTCTGGCATGTAAGTTTGCCAACTTTAGGTGTCGCATTCAGCTTTCATTTTATCATAATGAAAATACATTTGTGGTGGAGTATTAGCATTTTATGATGTAGTGTTTTTTTCTATTGTTTTTTCATATAATAGAAATGCAATTTATAGCTGACATATATTATATCTAATTTCAAACAGCTTGAAATAATGCTGGAGCCCAAGGTCTGGAGAGAAGCTGCTACTCAGGTGTTCTTTGCCTTAGGGCTTGGATTTGGTGGAGTCATTGCCTTTTCAAGCTACAACAAGAGAGACAACAACTGCCATTTTGATGCTGTACTGGTGTCCTTCATCAATTTTTTCACTTCTGTGCTGGCAACTTTGGTGGTGTTTGCAGTGCTGGGCTTCAAAGCTAATATCATAAATGAAAAATGTGTTATCCAGTATGAATACCCATTTATTTTTTTAAAATTAATTTTATGCTTTATTTCATTTATGAGCTAACACAGATCACTGACTTTGATCTCTCTGTTTTATTGTGTTTTGCAGAAATTCAGAGAAGATTTTAAAACTTTTGAAAATGGGCAATCTCAGCCAGGATATGATCCCACATCATATCAATTTCTCAAGCATTACAGCAGAAGATTACAATTTAGTTTACGACATTATACAGAAAGTTAAAGAAGAAGAGTTTGATTCTCTTGGTCTGAAATCTTGTCAAATTGAAGATGAACTTGACAAGGTAAGGTCATTAAGTCTTGAATACAGAGATTATGAGCAGATGGGTATTTGTAAGCCTGAGACAAGTTACACTGTGAAGTGTGCCTGTGTACACAGAGTATCAGTGCAGTGTGTCTGTGAGCCGTGCACCTATAGAGACCTGGATAAAAGCATGGTTGCATTCCAGCTCACTTGAGGACTTTTGGGTCTGATGTCCTAAAATAGTCTTCACTGATTTATAATATATTTTGATCGTTATATCATTCTTCTCAGGAGGTGATAAATTTTTAAAGCTCTGTTTTTTAGAAGAATTGAGCATTAGGATTTTTCCAAAGACTAAACAGAGGTGCTACCTATTCAATGTCTCAGATTGCAATATATTCTAATGTTAAGATAGAATTATTAGATAAAAATACTATTTCACTGAAAGTAAAAAAATTATTCTCTACTTATTAGATAGTTGTTTAATGAGTATCATCCTGTTTTGAAATCTTACAGTAAGCCAAGTACATAACAGAAATTCTAGCTTTAGAGAGGCAATTGCAGATTGAAACACTGACTTCTATATAGTTGCACCAGCATCTGAAGATAAAATATAAAATTGGTGACTTAGTCTTCAAAAGTTGCTATACTATTCCCACTGTTTAAATTTGAAACAAAAGTATAGAAGTTAAATCCTTTATATGCTTACTGGAGAAGACAGAGTGCATTTTGTACTAGTTCTATATAGTAGCTCTCATGCAAAATTATCAGTGAAAGAGAGAAAGAAGTTCTGATTGGACATGAGAGGAAAATTTTTCATAATGGGAGCAATCAGCCATTGGACTAATCTCTCCATGGAACGGGTGGTTTCCACAACACTGGACACTTAAGATTCAGCTGTACAGGGTGCTAGGCCATCTTTTCTAGACTGGTTTTGCCAAGAAGGTTTGGACCAGATGATCCTTGAGATACCTTCAAACCTAGTAATCTGTGATTATGTGAGAGAATTGTGTTAATGTCAATCAGCTAATAAATTCTCATGTTTTAGTAAATAGTATTAATTGGAAGAATTGCGTATTAGATAGCAACTTCCCACTCTGCCTTCGAGATGTAATCAATGACACTGTATGAACATGAAGTCAGGCTTGTCAGGCTGTCACACTACCAAAAAACCAAAAAAACAAATTCGTGAATAATGACATAATTTTTTTTTCTCACTGACAGGCAGTTCAAGGAACTGGTTTAGCTTTTATTGCATTTACAGAAGCAATGACCCACTTCCCTGCTTCTCCCTTCTGGTCAGTCATGTTCTTTCTCATGTTAGTAAATTTGGGACTTGGAAGTATGTTTGGAACCATTGAAGGCATTATCACGCCCATTGTTGATACCTTCAAAGTCAGGAAAGAAATTCTTACTGGTGAGTTACACAAACTTTCTTTTCTCCATAGAACAGAGAGCTGAATTTTTTTTGACAGTATGAATTCTTTTCTTTGACATGAAAATTTACAGAGCATTTTACAGAGCAATAAAGCACTGTATTCCCGACTGTACTTCCATGCACAGGCACATTAATATCTGCCAGTAAAACCTTTTCTGGAATGTTATAATAGCATAAACACCCTAAAACTTAAATGGCAATGGAGGACTAATTTCTGCTACAAGTTTCTGTATGGCCAGTCCTTTTGGGCTCTTCCAGAATACTTTCTATTCCAGCCTGTGTCACACATTGGAGAAACAAAGGAAAAGGAAAGAATGAAAATACATTGCAAATTACTACAAATTATTCTTAAGTCGGCCAAATGAAGTCTTAACTTATGATGATATTTGTATTATGCTAAAATCAGTACAGTTACTCTCTAGAGAAGCATATTTTTCCCTGTTAAATGTTTATAAAGTCTTAAACTAGACGTCTAGTTGTTTTGTTTGGGGTTTTTTTATTACTTAAATGCCCAAAGTTAATTGAGGTATGGCATGTTTATATAGCTCTGACTTGTAGGCATTTCTCTTTTTTATATAAAACGTCAGCAAGAGTGTGAAGGTTAGGTTTCTGAAAACCTTAAGACAGCTGCAAGGGACTTGGTGTGTTATGCACAAATTCAGATTTCATATTAATGCCTGTGAAAGGTGGGATAGAAAATAAAAAAAATGAAAAAGGTGCTTTAATTGTAATGATAATAATTATATAATAAATAATAATATAATTAATAATAATTATCTAACTCTATGAAGGAAATAATGAACTCTGTGAGAGAAATAATAATGCATTTTATCAGTTAACCCCTGATGCAGCAGAGCACTGCTTTTTTCCCAACTGCTTTCCTTACCTTTCTTAGATAATAAGTAATATTTGATCAATTAAAAAATCAAGTTCTTTGAAAAGATAAATCAACTGATTTTTCAGAAGTCCTAAGTTGGTGGTCTTTTGGGTTTTTTTATAATAAGGTCTTAAATTCTTGCTGCAAGCATTAGAAAATAGCTGTTCTTCCTAAGAATGTATGCAAATACCATGCTACATAGTCATTACACAGGAGTAATGGAGCATTTTACAGCAATTCCTTGTTACTCTGTTTGACCAAAAAAAAAAAAATTAATATGAAAGAATATTCAAGAACTGCCTTTCTCTTGTAATTTTTTAAAGTGGTGTGCATGCATGATTTTAGCTAAACTCAGTTGTACTCAAAAGATAACAACTTGATAAGGTGTTTTTATAATTGACTTACAGGAATGAAATATCTGGATCATTTTTCATGCAGTATTGGTGGCATTTAACAAGGATTTTGGCTGCAATAGGTTTTGTGCTTGCAAGACGAAAACTTTCAACATTTACAATTTAGAATTGTAAGCACTTTTGCAACTCTTTGGCTCCAGTTAACTCCCTTTTGAATTCAGGGAAACCAACACAAATACTTAAAGTTATTTAGTGTTCAACAACATTGTGCAGAGTGGTGTAAAGTTCAGAAAGTCATTCCAGTAACAGTTCCTTCAAGGTTCAAAAAAGTGTTTAGTCTTCCACCACAGTATTTGAAACAGTGTCATTGTCTTACTTTCAGTACTATAATCAATAATAATTGATGATTTTGTATTCATCCAATGGGTGTTTTCTGTAAAGATATTTTATATTTTGACCCAGGTTATTTTCACCTAATTTTGGAGTACTTAGGTGCATCCTCAGCTTAAGTTCCCCGTGAGAAAAATAAAGGACACTTTAGCTGGAAGAATCAGTCTTACTGATGCTCAGCCTGCAACTGATTTCACAATTTATTGAAAATTGACTTAATTTATTTCTACTTAAGCATCAAGTCCTGTTACTGACAAATTTAGTTGGAGAAAATTATATTGAGATCCATTATGCAGGATCAACCTTTCAATTGGGTTATTCCTAAAGAAGGGACAGAAATGTTGCTTAATGTACAAATACATTTAGACAGATCCTAATAGAGCCTCATGCAGGGAATTATGTTTTATGAGAAGTCTATTCGGCCTTCCTGTTTTTTAGAATCATAGTCTGAAACTTTTTCATTTTATTTTTTTCCCTATGTTTTCACTTCTAAGTTCTGTTCACTTCTGAATTCCAAAAAGTGAACTGGTGACAAATTAACATGATGTATGATGTTTTCCCCACTGGATTTTACCCTTGCATTCACATTACATTTATTATTACAGAAATACTCACTTGATTAATCTCTGCTGCTTAATCAGGACTACTGTAATATGGAAATTCTAGTAATTCTAATTTCATAACTTTTCCATTTTGTAGGAAAGAGGTCAGATTCCTAATATTAGAATTGAGACCCCCCTAAAAAGTAAAATGTTATCAATGTTACTTATATGAAATAATGCATTAGTTCCTCTTTGTCTGTGGAACTTTGTTGTAGTTATAGCTCACATTTCTGTCCTTTATTCCAGTCATCTGCTGCTTGGTAGCATTTTTTATTGGCCTGATCTTTGTGCAGCGCTCTGGAAATTATTTTGTGACGATGTTTGATGACTACTCAGCTACTCTGCCCCTGCTTATCGTGGTCATTTTGGAGAATGTTGCAGTCATACGAATTTATGGAATAGACAAGTAAGTGAAGGAAATGTATCTCCCTGTCCATATCAACCCTATTCGTTACAATAATTATTTCTGTTTTAATTATATTGTATGAAGCATGTGCAAGATACACAGAAATACAAGTAAGTAGAAAGCGTGTCAATCTGGTCAAGGATCTAGTCTGTTATTAGGAACAGGTTTGGAGCAAGATACACTACATCAGGACAGTGTACTGAAACCAAAGAATGAGTTTAACAGGTCCAAAAAGTGGAGAATACAGTAAAAGAAACAAAATTAGAGAATTAGAAAGAAGAATGGATATGAAAGTATAGGGAATTTGTATCAACAAAGACATAAAGAGAAAAATTTCAAGAATAACCACAGTCTAATCAGCAGATGAGTATTTCAATGTAGTGTTCTAGGCAGGCTGAGAAAGGAACAAAGCAAACTCTAATGGCAGTAAAAAGAAAAAAGTTTCAATTTATGAACTAGATTTAGTTTGGGTTGTTGTAGCAATTAATTGTCCTTTGCATTAGTTGTGAGAGAGGAGATGATAGCAAAACAGGGTCAAAGCTTACTTGGAAGCAGCACAGTTGACAATGACGTAAAGTGACCTATTGGTGATGGGTGAAGAGGAGTGACCATAAGTCCCTCTTGCTTTTTTCCTTTTTTTTTTATTTGTTTAATTCCTTTTATAACCAAAATCAGCAGAATGTGTTCAGTAAGTGAGATCAATATGTGCCACACTTAAGGAATAGAAGAGTTTGGATCAAAAATAACTCGTGCCATCCTCAGGCCAAACAGAGCATGCTGTACTAACATGTTGAAGTAGTTAAAGCATCTGTGATTCCTTTCCATGGAGAAAAAGTCTGACACAGAATGGGTGGGGTTTCAATTGACTTTTCACTTGTTTGATCTGAGTAATCAGCCAATCCTTTGTCACAATGAAAAAAACTATAAAGAAAATTTAATTTTATAGTTTCCAGACATTGTTTCTGGTGTATGCAGGTAGTGCTTGCTCTACTTGCTCATTAAGGGAGAATTCCAACTTGGACCGCATATATAATCCTACAACTGATCACTTAGATATAAAAACACCATGTAGATTATTTTACACATGCAACGAAAAGATAAAACAGATTGCCTGGTTATAAGATTGGTAATGTCCTAGCTCCACTGGGAATGGAGGTAGACATGCCAAACGTTAGCAGCTTCCTGTGACGAAGCTGATGTTTAGGCATAGCTAAAATATTGTAATCCTTTGCTTATGACTCACAGTGCAGGCGATTCATGTTTTCAGAAGGGGTTCTGACAGGATACAGTAAAAAGTTAACAGCTAAATTTCTCATTCATAATGACCACCCGAGTATTCTCTCTGGAGTATTCCTGATAATTCTTCTGATGTATGTTTCTCCGAAATATCCTTCAGGAACCTAGCAATTCAGTTTGCAGAAACTGTCAGGATCAACAGCCTCAGGTTGCCATTGGCTGTGATAGTACCAAGGGTTCCTTGTAGATGAAGTTCCATATAAATGTCTTATTAGACATAGAGTCTTTGATCAGATAGTAGAAAACCAAAGCATAGCATCCAAAGGGATAAAAAAAAGGTAACGTGGGAATCCCTGTAGCCAAGAAGGAAAATCTCCTCCTCTGGAATTAGTGCTATAAGGAGCTTGAGCTAAAGGAGACTTTTAGAAGAGGATAAGTAGGATGGAGACAATGGAAGACTTTAAAGTAAAAACAGACTCATGTTCAACTGGAAGAAGAACTGGAGATCTCAGAAAGAGAACGCTATCTATAGAGGGCACAATCCATTTGTAAATCCAGCTTCTTTTGAATGATGTGTTTTATATCAGTGTAAACAAACAATAGAATGCCTCAAGCAGTGCAGTGAAAATTTTTTTCTGAGAGTTTACATGGCAGAATCTTCACATATGTAACTGCTTTGAAAACATACTTACTGCTCTAAGAGCTTTTTTGGGATGCACATCTCAAAAGGGAGTGGAACCACAAGGGAGTTAAAACAATCATTGCTTGTGCACACTCCAAAAGAATTATTTTTAAAAGCATTCTGTGTTTCTACTGGCTCTGGAACTCCATCATGAGTACAAAAATAGTAGTTTTGTTCATGTCATAACTTATAATTTTGAGGAACAAGGAGGCAGTTTTATAGCTTGGCAAAGTTTTATTTCAGCAGCTTATATCATGCAAACCATAGCTTGTGCATAAAGTTGGTTTTTTAGACTGCAGCACATGTGCGGGTTCAAAATTAATATTGCACAATCTGTAAGATGTGCTGGTAAACAACCCAGCAGTCAATACAAGAAAATGTAAGAAAGAATCTTATAAATGAAAAGTGAGTTTAAATATCTTCAGCACAGTCCAGCAAACAGCTTACTAAGTCACTGCACTGTGCAGCGATTCCTTTTGTTCATCTGGTCTGAACTAGTAGTATAAGCTCTATTTTTCAGCCCATCAAGTAATTTAAACTACAGCTATTTCTATATATGCATTTTTCCAGTGTGCTGATTCCCTCAGGTTAGGTGCTATTGACTGTAGCTCTCAAAATTTCAGTGTCTGCATTAACAATAACCTTTTAATCCCTTCACAGATTTATGGAGGACCTGAAGGATATGCTGGGGTTTTCTCCAAGCCAGTATTATTACTACATGTGGAAATATGTTTCACCATTTGTACTGACATGTTTGCTGGTAGCTAGCATTGTCCAAATGGGATTAAGTCCCCCTGGTTACAATGCTTGGATTGAAGATACGGTATGTATGTAGTATGTGTGTGTATGTGTAGGGTTTGTGTATATATATATATGTATAATGCCATCATCATCATAGTGATCATATCTGACGCATTTGAGAAATACATGAACAGACAAAAAAATTGCAATTAGAAATTAAAATCAGTATAAATAATGACATGGTTGCTTTCATCTCAAGTAGCTTTGACGTAAAACCAACAATTTTTTAATTTCAGAGTAGTTCTGCTTTAAAATATAACTGATTGACACAAACCTTTATGCTTTGGGTGACTTTTAGTTTGTTGATGTATGATGAAGAAACTCAATGCTGGGAGAGGCTGTTTACATTCATGAAGCCTTATTTTACTGAAGAAAACAGGAGATAACTGCATAAATCATTTCAGATATCACATCAGGTTTTTTATGTGGAATTAAATATTGAAATTTAGCTATTCGTAATTTTTTCCCTTTTGGAACACATATCCCAGTGTAGGTAGCAACTGTATTAAAACCTGTCTCTGATAAGAACTTGTCAGGGTGAGCGGCAAGACAGTTTTGAGCATTGGCTTCAAAGAGATTCAGTCAAGGTAACTTGGAAGAGTTCTGCTAATTGTAGGCTTATGAGCCCTCAGCTGTTTCTATGGGCTTTTTAAGCAAAATGGAGAGAGAGAGAAAATGTCAGAGAAATTAATCTTGGCAAACTTGTCCAAATTTGCCAGGGATGAAGTCACAACAAAGACAGGTAAAGGGTAAATACAAGAGGTTTTCTGTCCTATAGGTAGATAGTATGCCTGCCTCTATCCAGACAACTACATGATTCTCAGAAAAATGCTCTTGTTACATTTGATTCTTGCCCTCAAAAATCAGAAAGAGAAATACCTTGGAATACCAAACATGCCGTTCCTTTCCACATACAAAATTAGGTGAGCAGAGCCTGTTGGCCAGTGATGCGTGGATGCAGTAGAGGTGTCGGGTGCAGTCAGTGCCCCAGGAAATGCATTATAGTTTACATGGAGTTTATCCAAAGTGCAGTAACTGAGATGGTCCCTGTCTAGACCAGCTATTAGCCTACAGAACAAGGGCTAATTTTCCAGGCATAGTTACAGATACCATTGCACACTTCTCTGTTCTGGTCATCCTTGGATCCATGGACATTCATGGATCAGGGAACAACTACAGAGAAATGTTAACAAAGCCTAAAGTGAAAATCTTGATTTGTGTGCTGCTAAAGTGCTCTGAACATCTCAGAAACTGTTCAGTGGTGTTTTAGTTCTGCTCACTGGAAGAAAGATAGCAATCCTCCATGACTCTTCAAATTTGAGATCTGTAGTGGTGCCCACACTGTGGGTGCAGGGTGACTAAAAGGTGAATATATGATTGAAAATCACAGACCTCAGTGAAGACTTCAGGTTTTTGTTATTTTTCTGGTAAAGATGTATTAATAGTTTTTCTGTTGTGTTTCTCAGGCAGTGGAAGAGTTCCACAGCTATCCAATGTGGGCAATGATTGTCTGTATATCTTTGATGGTGTTGGCCATACTGCCAGTCCCAATAGTCTTCATGGTGCGCCGTTGCAACCTTATCGATGACAGTTCTGGTAGTTTGGCATCTGTATCCTACAAAAGAGGACGGATAATAAAGGAACCTGTTAATCTGGAGGGAGATAATACAAGTCTGATTCACGGGAAGAGCCCAAGTGAAGTGCCATCTCCGAATTTCGGCAAAAACATATATCGAAAACAGACTGGCTCACCAACTCTGGACACTGCTCCAAATGGACGTTATGGTATCGGGTACCTGATGGCAGATATGCCTGACATGCCAGAGTCTGATTTGTAACTACAGAAAAAAAGTGCTGTTTGTTTCCCTCGCTGATCACGGCCCTGCTACGAGAAGTGCTCAGCTTCACTTACTAGGGTGCGATCTCAGGTGCTTCACAGCGACAGTCTTTAAAAAGTTATGACTGTACGTACTGGTTGAGAAAACTCCCTTTGGATTAATTCTCTGAGTTTTTATTTGCACTGAAGGAAACACATTCGAATTCAATGGCAGCCTACGTCTGCCAGCATAGCCAAGAATTTGATTTTTTAATTAATTTCTAAATTTAAAGCTTTCTATTTCTGAAGCCCAGGTCTCACTCAAATGGCAAAATATTTCTGAGGTTACATCATTGAAAATCCTTTTTGTTCTGCTGAATTTCAGGTTGACTCCCAGGTATTAATGGCGAGCTCAGTAGTAGTTCACCAAACCCATGTTTGTGTAAACACCTGTAATATACCTTATGTAGATATGCTGTACTTATTTTATTAGCACTGATAATTACTTAGGCTATTAGCTGAGTAAAAAGCAAACCTGCAAACTATTTTCTTATGTAATAGCTGTATAGAGCAATAGTATTAGAAAATCAAGGAGTAGACTTATAGAAAGGCAATCAAAGATTCCCTGTTCACTGGGGACTGCGTAAACTGTGGCTGTATATTTTGTGTAAAATATTTGCTTTTTCAGTGTGAAAACAATGTTAGAGTGAGTCACTCCAAGAATCTTAAGGATTGTGCAGATTCTGCATTTTTTTCTATGCTGTGTGCCTAAAAAAGACCTTGATATTTATTGTGGTTACAAGATTACATATATATTATATTTATATAATATACTTGTAATGTAAATATGTATATTATTCTGTATGTAATCATTTCAAAAGTTGAAGCAAGATGGCTTTTTTAATTAGTCTCCTTCAGTTTTGCTTCTGTTTTATGCAGATAATTTTTTTCAGTCAGTAATTGTTAAGAACTGTATGGCATTACATTTTAACCTACGAATAAAGAGATTGATAAGGTATTTCTCTGTGATGTCCTAATACACTTATTATAACACAGCCTGCTTTTTCCTCATCTGGACTATCTGAAAGAATGTCATTTACCATGTGAATACAGATGCTAAAAGAACTTGAAAACAAAAAATCAGTCATCTTAATAAACTATTGGACAGGGCCATTTACTGTGAATACAGGGGCTGATGTTGCATTGTAAACTGGCAGGATACTCTGGAAGCTGGTACGTGATCTACTAAGACCCTTAAAGTGTTTGAAAATTAGGCATAAATTCTGACTTTGCTACCCCTAATAAGCAGGGGGCGGAACCTACTCACGTTGTCCCAGCATCAAAGAACCAGATTAATTCATCTGAGGTAAATACAGGTCTCTGAAGCTCAAGGGTCTGTGTCTCAAGAGCACAGTTTTGAGCATGTCAGTGTGGAAAAGCTATGTCAAATAAATGGAAAGGCGTGAAATCTTAGACCTAAGCACTTTAGCAACTTGATAAAATTCCTTATGGATAACACTTTTGTCACAGGAGAATAATCCCAGATAATTTCCCACTTGTAATCTGAGGGCTTTTGAAATAATTTCCATGGTTTGAAAGTTGAACTAGTAGCATTAGTTGACAAAAAGCTTTATTTAATTATCAGGCTTATTTTACATGTGATAGAAATTGTACACATAAAAAAACATTTAAAGCAGTCCTCTACAGTGCACATACTGAAACATATGGGGTAGAGCTGGCATAATTTAAGCAGGTTGTTCTTTGATGTATCAGTGATATTAGCATGTATGTAATGGATCACCATTAGAGACAGAGCAAGCATGTACAAAATATTCCTGCTGTGGCAGAGCAGCAGCAAACTTCCACCATCATACCACATCAGGCTTCTAAAATGACCATTCAGGGTAGTTGCTGTGCATCCCTCTATGCCCAGTCCACAGAATTCTGTTCTTATGGACGAGTTTCCTGTACTGACAGGTGTTTTTACTTATATAGACCCTAGTTTTCAATGTGAAGTTATGGTCAAATGTTTGCTTCTACAAAAGAGCTCTTAAAATGAATGTGAAAAAGATCTTACTATTACAGTGCAATAGCTACTTCTGTTTAAGACATCACAAAGGGGACTAATGCTACTTCAGCAGACTGCTGAAGATTGTTCTGCTGGGAAATATGTGTCTGCCCTTTTGCTCTTTACTTGAACACTTTTAATTATTAAGATTTTGCACTCATTTAAACCATTAGTTCTCAATTGGTTGCCTCCTATTAGCTCCAGTTAGCACATCTCACCTCGGCTTCGTGAAATGTTTCAGGCTTGAAAAAGCCCAGAAAGTATGTCCTGTCTACTGTCAGATGTTCAATTCATAGTTTGATAATAACTATGGTCGAACACCCTTAAGTGCAGAAGTTCTTTAGCCTGGTTTAGTACGATGGTCTTGAAAAGGCAGTCTGTCCAGCCCCAAGAAGCAGGACTGGTCAAAAAAAAATAGCTAGATGTGAAGATTTAAAAAACCTAGAAGTAATTGCTATAAAGTGCGACATCCAGGTTCTTACATACTACTACTGAACTACTGAAGCAAAATAGGAGTTTGTATGTACATTTGCTGTTAAAGCCAAGGGAATTTACTCTGCTTTGGTACTTCAACTTTGGGAGCAAAGTAGTAAAAGAGGGCAGAAAAGAGAGGTTTCATATTTATCTACTTAAAAGCCAGAATGTCTGCATGTCATGTCAGTCATAGCTACAATTAATTTGGGGGGGGTGAGGGGGGCAGTTTAAGGAAAAGATCATTGCAAAAGTCAGTCATGCTTAAAATTAAAGAAAATCCTAATTGAGTCTTGCACAATCGGAAATGGCCTAAGAACAAAGTCATCCATGTGGAAAGTGAAAATAGATTTCCAATATAATTGGATCCTGCATCTTGGAGCCTGAAAGTCTTAGGATTTCTTTTTGTTTGTTTCTATTGAAATTCAGCAAAATGAAGTGGCTCTACTTATTTGAGACTTGCATGCATATGAATATGAATGTGAAGGACAGTATAACCAGCTGCCATGTGACATAGTTCTAGGGGTGGTATATGAATATGAAGTTATTTCAGAAGGCCTAAGGTTCCTCTAGCCAATTTTCTTTATGGGATCTGATTTTGCTACAGGAATTTAGGAGACTCAGTCACCATCAGTATGCCACAAATGAAGGCCATGTCATTACCTCCATACTCTTATTGGAGGTTCTCAAATTCCGTGAAGTGCAGGATAGATGTGCAGTCTTGATGCCTGTTTTCAGTATTTTTTGATGGATCAAAATGTTGTTGACACCTTACAGAGTACCAAGCAGTGAAGAAAAAGAAAATAGGGGGGGAAAAGAAAAAGATGTAAGAATGAAAAAGGGAGGAAAAAAGGTTGAACAATTGTAACCCTATTCTCAGGAAGCAACAGATATGGATTGGTTGATCCTTATGCTGCCGTAAGGGGAACAGTGGTCTTGTCATACTAGGGAGGAATCAGTAATGATTGTGATAGCAGTAACAGAGGAAAAAAAAGGGTGTATTTGCAAAAGAGTTTTAGGTACTCTGCAAATACTTGCCTGTATTAACCACCATGGAAAAATCAAATGTGCTGTTCAGCTGAGATGCAGAGTATTCTATAAAAGCTTTCTACTTCTACCACATCTGCGAGAAATTAGCAAAAATATGGTTATGTGAATTTTAAAAAGATGCAGGAATTTTAATATAAACTTCTAAATGTCTAGCTAGATTCCGTGGTTTGAGGAAAAAGGAGGAAGTCGAAATACAGGTTGTAGTTTATGTTTCTTGCCACTAGATGGTGCTCATACTTCATGTCTCTTGGTGAAATGGCCTGCTCAGGAGTTTTGAAAAGGGCAGAGTAATGTGTTTTTATTCTCTATCGAGACAAGACTTCTGAATGATCATGGTGTTGCTAAAGCTCAGAACTTCATTACTCAGTTCCTTCAGCAGCTTTCATACATATTTACGTTTTTATTTTCAAAACCCCCGAATTTTTAATGCTGTCAGAAGCAAAAAAATCTGTCAGTATCCCATTGCCAAGTAGTACATTTTTGGGTCTTGAGAGCAGGCAGTAGGTTCTTGAATCAATATTTTGAAATCAGTATTGTCTAGCATGCTTTTTTTAATTTTTAAATATCCCATTACTTGCCATTTTTATTTCTTAAATTAGCAAAGTAATTAGTTGACAAATTAGTGGAGTGAGAGAATCCCTGACTCTAATATTACTACTAACACTAATATTTATATTAAAAACTTCAATGCTTCTTACTGCCATCATCAGTAAATACTTAAAGTTGCCAGTAGGTAGATGAAAGGTGTTGGGGGTATAGCAAGGAACACTGCAAAGGGGCAGCAGCTGAAGGATTGACTCTAGCCTGCAACATTGCTTCTGAGGAAAGCAGCTACTGAGATATCTGGTACTGTTTTAAAAGTAGTGCAGCTGGTAAACATGCCTTGGGCATCTGTTTAACCCGTTTGGTAAGGATGGTGTAAAGTATTTCTCACTAGCTCTGACAGAAGCACCATGTCTTCCATTTATATTGTATTCATCATTACTGACTACTAAATGGGTGAAAAATATTAACCAAGACATTCTTGTCTGAAATCAGCATCAATACACGTCTTTGGTGATTTTTTTCCCAACGAGGTACACAGAATGGCAGTGGGAACTCCCATGGCATAGTCTTCAAATTAGGGTGTTCAGATAAAGAACATATTCAGTGAAAAGCCAGATGTAGACATTCTCCCTTTTTATTCAGTCCCATGTCACTTTCTGGTTTTGAGATGCCCTCTGAATCTTATGTGTCCAACCCAAACTCAACAGGTGGAAAAAGAAGAATATGTTTCCCAACACCAGAAGTTCAAAGATGTGAGATACTCTCTTAACTGAAAGAATTTGAACTGATAAGTGAAAAGAAGAATGGTGTGAAAAGGCAAAGTAAATTTCCTTCAAAGCAAGTCTAGTCGATTTTCAGATTTTTGATTCAAGCAAAAATGAAACACATACAAAGAAAGAGTCAGGTTTGCAAATAAAGAATTAAGAAACATGTCAAAAGATTGATGAAAGGGGGTTGAAATGAAATGGAGCACATTAGAAGAAGAAGGAAAAAGATACTGAGGAAATAAGACTCATTCAATAAATGACAAAGTGTAAATTGAATAGGTAGTAGGTGATCAGAAAGATAAAGGGGTATGGGGGAGGAAGAAAAAGAACTTCAGAAGGAAAACAGATTTTGATGGCTGTGTAAAGTATGGTGTAATCAAGTCTTTAGAAGAAATAGGCTGCAGTAAGATATAGCTGTTAAACAGAGGTATGAGTAAATGGTAGTTGAAGTTTTGTTAGCATAGGGGGAGAAGGAGAGAGGAGGAATGAATCAGGACGGGAGAACGCTGGGCTGGAAAAAAAGACTTGAGCTGTGCCAGAATTAATTTTCCTTCAAGTACTCAAGTGCCTCTGACATACTGTAGAGCTTCATTATTTTTCGTCATGCATTTTGAGATGTTCTAGGGAAAGATGTTAAAGAAATGCAGCCTTCCAAAATTATTTCATTTTAGCTGTCTGATCTGAAGATGAAACTATCAGGGTAAAATAGCAGTGAAATTTTGTCATGTATTTAAGGTTTAAGGAGAAAAATAATTACTTAAAAGCACAGAAAACTCAATGTATGAGAATATAAGGTGAAGAAAAATGAGTTTGTGACTAAAAGCTCTGAGTTGGAGACCACTGTGTTACTGTGATTTAACATTTTAGTAAATCTCTTGGGCATTTGCCTACCATCAAGGATATGAATAGTTCAAACCATTATTCACAGATTTGAAATTAGCCAAAATCTCAAAGCACCTAAATGATATGCATTTTACTGCCTGGTCCCTGGAATGGAAACCAGATACCCAGCCTCCCATATGCAATGCATCTGGACAGTGAAGTGTTCCAAAGTTATATGCCTATAAATGGACAACATTTGGTGAGACTTGTGACAGAACCTCTTGTTATCAAATAAAGAAGGAACTGAGGCACTCTGGAGAAACTGCCAAATAGACAGGTGAGACATCAGTGTCTGTGGGTCTCTACAGAAATTAAATTTTCCGCTCTGTTCAAGTATAAAATACTTTGAATAAAACTGTGTTTAATTACATGCATATTGTATTCAATAAAGCTATCATGAATGTTCTGCACTCCCATCAGCAGCAAAAAAAGACAAATTGCTTACCCGACACAGAAAAAATAGTGTGTCTTTCAAAAATGTTGCAAATATTGTATGTACACATTCCCTGTACCTATATGTATACATAAACATATATCTAGCGAAAATTCACGTTACTTTCTGAGAGAAGAGCAAAAAGGGGGTGAAACAGTTGGCACCTAAGGATCTGTCTTAACTCCTCATGAAGGTTTATTTTCAAATGAAGTGTAATATTGCTCCATAAAGAATCTTTAAAGCAGTAAACAGCTAAAAGTAAGGTCACTAGATAAACAGGTTTTGAATTAGATGAATAAGAGGGTTCTTTAGACATATTTTGAAATTTCATAAGAGACACTAAAAGTTTCCCCAGACCTCAGTTCCTTTAGGGTCAACTTAAAAAGGCCTCCATAGGCCCCATTGATGACACAATGCAAGGTCAGCTTCTCATACATCTTAAATCACACATTGTTGTAAGCTTCTTTTTGATTTTGATTCCTCTCTGCTGCCCCAGGATTTCTCAGATGGTTCCAATTTTCACCACAAGCTGCACAAACAGCTGTGCTGGCACAATGGATGTGGTGGTGTGGAGACAGGAAGGAAGGGCTGAGAGTAGAAATTGCTTAAACCTGCACTGCCACCAAAGAAAGAAACATGGAATTTTGCTTTCAGCTTTGGAAATATTCAGTACTCTCTATGGAAACTATGTTATGAACAAATAAACAGTTGCAAAAGTATCCAGTCTCTTAAGGGTTTTACATAATTTACAGTTGTCAGGTAGCTGAAAATTAGACAACACATGGAGTACAAATATATGGCCATATATCCGTGTAAAAACACTGGTGTCACTAAATCATGACTTTATAACAATCATTAAAAACCAATAGAACAAACTGAATCAGAATTATTAAGCTTCTTTACACAGCCTTTTTCTTCTGTTTTCAGGGATTACATTTTGCATCCTTCCATAAATGTCTTTTACCCTTTACAGAATCAGCAGTCTTCGTGACTCAACAGGTTGTTGAAGTATCTGGAGTTCGCGGAAGCAGCCTAACAGTGTTTGTCACACACATATGCAAAATCACTGTTGAATTATCTACATTTGTTTTCTTAATTACCTTTGCAGTTGGAATGTAGAGAAGCTGGGCCTGTACTGCTGTGCTGAACAGAAAACGCTTGTGCCAGTACTGCACAGCTCAGAAGGAGTCTGGTCTAGATCACACTCTGGCTGTGAACACATCCTGCATCTCTCTGTCATCTGTGTAAAGGAAACAGGGATCTAACTCTCATTCTCTGCAAAACTTCATTCTTTGCTGAAGCACCTGTTGTGGGATGTGCTGAACAAGCAACTGAACAAATCTAGCAATTTGGTGAAGGGGAAATGGAGGAGGAGATTTTTTTAATCTTCCTACTCTCACTCCTGCCCACTTTCATATTCATCTGTTTTCACGGACAGATCTATTTCATTAGCCCAGCAAAGTGCTTCACCTGGTATTCCATTTTTTTTTTCTTAAGTTGTGAATCAAACTGATTCATCACAGGACGAAATGAGTGCAAGCATAGATGCAGGAGGGAGAAGGTGCTGTACAGTCAGGAAAGGAATAGACTGTTCGAGTGGGATAGGGAATGGATATCTCTCATTTATTAATAATGAAATTATTATATCTGCTCAATCATGTAGCATTAAACCAAGACAGAGATGTATGACTTGATAATCTAAATTTTGATCTAGAAGGAGCAGTTCTTAAATCCCCTATATCAGTAAAAAATCCTATCTTATGTATATATGAAGTTTCACAATATGTATTGAATCCATAAAGCATATTCTTATTAAAGCGCATTAATAATCTTTGGAAAAAGTTGTGAGGGAAATGTTAGTGCCTAATCCTTTCTTCAAAGTGAATATAATAATTTGCCTCTCTTTTAGTTTTAACTCTCCTTGCTTGCTGCTGCTGAACTGACTCAGGAAGTCTTGAAGTGTGATTGAGTATGCTATTGACCTTTTGTCATCACAGTCATAATACTGAATAGCTAATTTTATTTAACAGTGTATCATTACTTAGCCATTTCTTTAAAGACTGCAAATGTGTCCAGTGTCGGGTCTGAGATTTGACTCTTAGCACATTTACAGACATATTTAAGTTTTGGGTGCAGCCCAGGCAAAATACTTCAGAAATTCAGCATGTGGTGTAACAGACTTTAAGACTGTGCCTAGAAATGAAGAAAATTGGGTTTTGCTTCAGGCAAGGTACTGACAGACAGTAGTATAGATAAACATACTTGGTAGGGGATACCTACTGTTCCCTCAAGACAGTGTTTTACCGAGAAAAGACAAATGAATACTCATCTTTAGTGAGACCTAGATATAATTCTTGAGACCTAGATATAATTCTTTAATGCAAGTAGAACAAGAGCCGAGTCTCAGAGATCTTGAATTGTCTTACAATTACCCTTTTGGACAGAAGCAACTTGTGGGGTAGCATCACTGCCGCCCCAGTCTGTATCTCCCTAACCCCAGAAGATTTATGATGATTGTTAAAATGGGGAGAAAATGCAACAGCAACAAAGTGAAACACTAACTGTGATGCTCAGTTACATTCCTCTTCACTTTCCTTTCTTAAAAGAAAAAATACAGAAGTAAACCCCTTCCAAACAGACAAAATAATGCCTCTCTTCATCTTTTTTTTGTTTATATGATGCTTCGGAGGTGAGTCAGGTGGTGCATCATAAACCAAAGGGATTAACCCCTCATTTTGACTTCAGGTTTTAAGGGGAAAATATGATATTTCATGCTCTGTATGAGGAAAGTCATGCTACAATGAGGAAAGTCTTGAACGTGGAACAGAAGATTTGAGCTTTAAACTCCTGTTTACTTTAACAGTGTCACACAGCTTAACCCGTTGAAGACATGTCCCTAAGCAACCATTAGGAATGATGATTTTGATTTTTGGATCTTTAATGTACTATGCATCCTGACTCACATGTCACATAATTGTGCCAAACCGTGCAGTGTGTGCCAGTATCTTTGATTTTCAGTCCTTTGGCTCCTAATTTATGTTTGACAGTCTAGCCTTAAACTAATATGGGTGCATCATCACCAGCATTAAAAAGAATTCATCTCTGTTGGCAAGTGCTTCCTTTCCACATGGAGGAGACAGTTCTACTCATTGGGAGGTGCTATAAAGAATAATTATATGAGTTGTAAAAAAATCCTTTCCCCAGACAATATCTTTCATGGGACAGAAGAGTGTGCTTGTAGGTGGTTCTATACATTATATTTCCCCACCTTTAACTTTTCATCTCTATCCTTTCATTAAAAAAAAAAAAAAAATAGAATAAAAACACATTTGGGAATTGATTGCGGTGAGGTAGCTTTGTTACCAAAGCGGAGAGATTGTCATCTTTGTAACTAGTAATGCTTGGTAACATTGTAAAAACTCCAAATCAGCTGGTGGAAGGATTCTTCTTGTGCAGATAGAACTGAGTGCGATTTCCATGGGATACACCTCCTTCCCAGCCAGTACGCTACCCCTGGAAAGGGGCAGGTACCAGCCTACAGGAGGCAGGACACTGTCAGCAGTTGGGAATGGTTTGGGTGGTTATCGCTTCTCGAAACAGCAGACAGTGCATAGGGTGTGCACAACCTACACAGGACTTCCCTCTTTGCCCGTGTTACGACAACACTGACTCTTCAACAGTTTAAGCCTATGAGAGTACAAGAATAATTTTCATAATTTTAGCCCCTTCCCAGAACTGTGGGACCCATGATGCACGCTTTCTATTTTTCTTTTTTTTTATTTTTTAGTTTGAATATGTACTTGCACAAAACTTCCATGAAATAGGATGTCTGATCTCCATTGCGCAAGGAAGAAAAAGACTGGAAAGGACACAAATGAAGTTTGTGACAGATTTAGAAACAAAGATGATATCATGCTTACTGGAAAGGAAAGAAGCTGACACTTTTATGAAGACGAAGAAAGAAATATGTGCTTACTTCCAAATGTATTTTGTGGGATTAGGAGGTACTGGATACTGGTACAATTTCACATGCCTAGTGCAGAGCTGACTAGCCCTATAACCCTTGGGAAATGTGTTTACCACAGGTTTCCTTTTTTATAGCTTTTTTTGAACTAACAGGAGAAGCAGGCAGTTTAATCAATGGGTTTATCTATCTTTTTTTTTCCTATTACTTTTTTTTTTAAGGTGGAAAAAAATTAACTGGGGATTTTTGCTTTAAAAGTAGAAAATGCAGCTGCACTGATGATGTGCAGTTATGTATAGCACACGAGTGTGCTTTGGGAGAATGAGACTGTGTGGCAGCAGGTGCTGTACGGACAAGGCACATGTGGAGCTGTGACACAGGGTGCACAAATGTCCAAACAGCTGAGCACCAAGAGTGTCAGGACAGGTACACAAAGTAAGCTTGAAGCCTGTTCTGCTATGCAACACGTATCTACAAACGATTTCTCTATATAGCTGCCAGGAGAGAATTGCTTAAGGTCCGAGTACAGAGTTACGCATCAGGGAATACCAGTTCTAAACTTAACTTTGACAGAGATTTTGTGTGTGATTTCATTTAATTCATCTCTCTTCTACCTGTAACTTCCGCATAAACTCTGAATATGTTGCCATCCTTATCTTAATATTCCCATAACAATAAATTTTTCACTGTTACATTGACGACAGTCAAAATAGTAGAGTGAGTATTCTTTTACTAGTTAATAAAAGTTTTCTATTTTAATATTGAGTTTCTTTTTTAAGAAGGCATAAGGAATTCTAGCTTCACTCTAGCAAAGGAAAGTTATATCAGATTAGCAGTGATAAAGTCCTAGGTCTCTTGCAGTCAGTATTAGACTCAGGTAGCTCTACCAGCAGTAGAGAATCCCTTGACTTTTCCTCTCCACCAAAAACAATCACCACCATCTAACTTAACCAAAGCATAGATTTTTCATAGCCTGGGATCTCAGGTATAGCTGAGGTTGCTTGTATCTTAAGCCACACATGCTAGGGCCACTTGGAGACATAAATACATGCTCACGCTTTCTCTGAAGGAAGCTGGCTTTGCACTTTCATAGGTTCATAAGTAATTTCACTTTCCTTTTTAGTTAGGTTGTGGCTGGTCAGGACAGAAGTTGTCTTTGTAAAGGCAAGAGTCATTGATCTACTGATTCAATTTTCTACCAGTATATCACTACACTGGGACTGAAATACATGTACATGTACGGTATTTCAGTACAAGCGGGACTCTGATCATTGTAATAACAATAAAAATTATCTGATTTGCAGAATAATAAAATTACACCCCTCCCAAGGCAGAATGAGATTCAGGTTAATTTTTAGCCTTTCAGTCAAAAGTTTGCTCACAAATTCAAAACCAAATAGTAAAATACCGTCTGAAATTAACATATTTGTAAACAGATGTAGATTTTAATTTCTTGTGAGTCCTTCATTATACATTGTTAAAGCACTTTGGGTCAAAACATTTGCTGATAAGAGCATGGATTCCAATCTGTGCAACACATCTGGAGAAACGCTGCATATCTCTTGTGAAATAGATTAATGAAGACAGAAATATGGATTGGTACAGAGATAGATTGGTCAGTCCTCATGAAAACCATTCTTCTCAATGACAGAAATGCCTGAGAGTTTTCTGTGACACTCTATTATGTTTCCTCCATTATGGCAGTATAGAGCACTATATTCTGGGCAGAATATCTACCCATTTCATTTTCAAGTGTAATCATAACGGTGCATCCAGCCCATTCAACACAGTGTTGTGAATAATATTTCAGCTTTATGGATACAGGCTTGAGGTAATCGATTATGAAGGGGGTTAGAGAACATGACACCTAATGCTGCCCCCACACAGAATGGAACTTGAAAAATCATCCAGCAGGGACATGAGCTGGAGCTCTTCTCAAGAAGTTTAACGCTGTAGTTTGGCACTCTTAGTTCAGGCTTGGTTCAGTCACACCACGTACAGAGGAATGCAGGCTGCAGGCAAGGATGCTTTCACTCTGAGAACTGCAGGATAAAAAGAATGGTTTATGTGCAGGTTTCAAGGAGGGTTTGGGATTTTGTAATCACATTGCGAAGTTGACAAGCTGAAGTTGATAGCTCCTTAGAAATTCTTTGTGGGAGAAAGATGCTTATTTGGTACTGAAATTTTCTTGAAACTATCACATTTTCCCCGGTTATTTCCAGTAAAAAAAAATTAAAATCAAAGGAACAGGGTGAGAACAGCACACATTGAAACCTTTTATTAATGCCTGATTTTATTTTTAATGGGAGGATATATTTAGCTTTTTTAGAAAAAACTCTACCATGTTTAGACTGGTACAAGTTGCTTTGGTGGCTTTTGCATTAAGTGGAATAACTTTGTAGTTGATGTACACGCAGCTCTTCCTAGAAATCCAGGCCATATGAGACCCGGATTTCTTATTAGGACTATTGCGTAATGGGGATCTGGGAGTACTCAGCTCACAAAATCAAAGCAGTTGTTTTCTCCACAGTTTTGAGGCTAATAATCATATTTAGATGCTGGCAGGTTACACAGTCATAAAAATGAGGTTGTTTTTGGCAGCAGGGATGTTCTGATGCTCATGGGAACGAGGTGTTTTGTTGATAGTTTTCCTCAACCCACTACAGAAACTGGTGGTGATGAATAGGTCATCCACTTGGAGACACTTGCCAGAGCCGTGGATTTCATGAGGCTAAGTTTCATTTCAAAGAAAGTTTTCACTGTCCTTGTAAAATGTGTTTGTTCTTCAGCATGATTTCATTCTAACTGATAGGCTTGGACTTCAAATAAAAGTATCAGTGTATTAGTAATATCCCTGCAGATAACTTGTCAAGTGACCACCCACACAAAGTAAGAGGAGTCAGACGTCTTGGCTCACATCCATTGTGAACCACAGAAGATATTGTAGGTTGTCATTTCTGCTGCCTGTGCATTTTCATCGTTTCTTTGAATCAGACTTCTGAGCTTTGGAAACATACAACTCATGAACACAAAAACACACAGTTCAGCATGGCCATGTAGCTGCTGAAAATGTACAGTACTGCCAGCCAAATAAGTGGAAAAAAACTACATGTAGTGCTTTAGTGTTTTGTTCTGTCCAGTAACAAGGGACTACAGAAACCCCTCAAAATGCAGAAAAAGCCAGTTATCAACAGACCTTAAATTTCTTTTCTCTATATACAGAAAATAAATTTAATTTTAAAATATGAAGGGAGACATATTTCTAAAGGTGAAAGACACTCCCGCCTTGAGAAATTTGCACCTATTTGTTTCTGTCCACAAGTACGAGCCAGGAAGAAATTTCATTATCTCTGCTACTGAAAAGAAATGCCCACTTACCATGTAGTCATATTTTACTATGGGCAAAGCTCAATTTTCCTAAATCAACTGCATGATCCATTTCACAGCTTTTCTAGGGAAATAGCTTTTTGCTTTTGTGTATAGAGATGAATTATTTGATATAAAAGTGGTCTGGTTTTGTACTTGGAAAGTACTCTTTATCCTTACATAAAGCAGGAACCAAATAATAGACAACTTGAAGCAAACCAATTGAATGAATCATAATTTCACAAAGCCACACAATGAGAACCCTGGTGTATCTTTTCAAATTTCATGAGTAGTGATATACCTTCCCCCAGGGACTAACACATAATCAACACCCAGCAATCTGTGTAATCGCATCTGTATGAGATTTCTGATTTTTTTGAAGGGTAAAAGATAGTGAAAATCAGCTGATATATAATATGAATACTAAAAGATTTCATGATATAGGATTATGCTTGGTGAATATGCTTTACAGGGTAAACATTGTTTAGAAGCAGGATATAATACTGGAATATGTCAGTGGCTGCCACTCCACCTATTGCACAAGGAAAATCAGCTCCACTTGTTAAAATTCCTGTATTCTAAGGGATGCAGGGATGGGGGTTTAGTGCCAGGTTAGTTAAGAGTGAGTGAGTGAGTGAGTGAGTTAGTTAGTTAGTTAGTTAGTTAGTTAGTTAACTGGTGGGCCCACAAGAATAGAAAGAATCGAAGGACGCTTATAATAAAATTATTCCAAATTCTGCCTGTATTTGAATCTACATTGCTGTGGTTTAACACATTGCCTTTTCCCTGCAGTCAAGGAGAAAATGAAAAAAAGGTTAAGGTTGCTGCACCCATGCATCTTAGTTTAGTACAGCAAGACATCCTGATCAGTATCCAGCTCTGCCTCTTCTAAAGAGACCAACCAAAATCTATTTAGCAAAGGCTCTAAGAACATTTGAGCTATCATCCTCAATTCTTAGAAAGAACTACTCCAGGAAAACTCTGTTCCAGTGTGGAGGTGAAAAATGAGCTGCCTGTGAATGCCATCCAGAAAAGGAGAGAAGACAGTTGGCTAGACCAGATAGACTGCTAATGCCAGGGGGAAGAATCAAAGCAGAACAGAAAATGGACTTCATACCAAAGAACTTCTGCTACACGTGACTCCCATGTCTGAACAGCTCTCATATGAACTGGGAAAAAAATCTAATTCCTATTTGTCAGATGAGGAAGTGCATAGCAGGAGGTCAAACTTCAGACATTGTTTTTCCACAAGACACACTGTCCTTAAAAGAAAAGGGAACCCTACTGATCAATTTGGTCTGCCCTCTGACAGACTGGTGATGTGCAACTCTTGTGTGCACAGGTGCTATGTGAAAAGTTTGGCCTTCCCTTGGCAGTTTTCCTTGCTATTCCTACTGTGTAAAAGCAATCTTGGAGGGATGTAGGATAAAGCTGTTGGCAATAAAGCCTGTATTTAAATTGAAGCATAGCAAGAACCACATGGTAAAGTACAGAACAATGGCAAATCAATCATTAATCACTGTTATTTTCTGGAGCAAAGCATTATTGTTAATGTAATAAAAGCATATGGTTACTCTGATAGAATACACAGACTGGAAAGCAAAAAACCCATTTGCATGGTGTCAGCCATAACAGCCTTTTGCATTTACTTGCTTAATTGTAAATTTGCTCCAGGTTTAATGGTAGGCACCTTATTTTTGCTGGTTTCTCCTCTGCTGTCAGCAACGGCGTAAGAGTCAGCTTCTTGTTGTTGAAAAGTTCAGGGAGCAATGCTATGCTAGTTGTTCCAAGCTAGATAAATTTATGAGGAATTTCTTCTTCTTCTCCAAACATTCTGTAAACACCTCCAAAAATCAGTGAAAGTTTCAGCCTGAATGGAGGTATGTGGCTATAGTCATAACGAATGATCTGCGACTGTATTTGCAATATGGTTTGTGACAAGCATCTGGCTTCACCCTAGTCTAGAGCTGTTTCTCCAGAAAATATCACTTGAATTATGAACATTGAAAACATCAAAAGTCTGGATGTGATGAAATGCTAGTGATCCTACTTTTAAACCAAGTTTTTTAGGGGTAAGTATGCAGGAAGTTGAGCATCCTGTACCATGTTTCTTTTTGCTTTCCTTGTCATTTGTACCCATTGACTAAAATGTTATCATTCAGACATGAAATGTACATAATTAAATACAAATACCACAGTAAAAGAGAAACTCTGTCCTATGGAATTGTTGATTTTCTCCAAAATCTTTCCAGTTTATCTTACAAGATAAAATCCATAGTAAGATGCATTAAAATGAAATCACTAGTCATGCATTGAATCCACACATTTTTTTGGATGCAGACCTTTGTGTTTATAAAACAAGTCTATGTTTGCCTTTATAACCACTAAAAGCACTTCACTAAATTTGTGCCTAAGTTTCCTTGTTGTTCTTGGCGATTACTTTTCCAATCTATCACTCACATTTAATATCCCTCTTAAGAATTAACACAGATTTCAAGTCTATGAGGAATCATCGTTTCTTGACCTGCTTGTAGAAGCTGTAGTCTTTAAACTGGTAAGTGATGTATCCACCCTGAAACTTCTGAGCTAGAGATCTTTTAGAAAAATGATCTAGATTTTATTTAAAGACTGCAGATTATATAAAATTCAATGCTTCACTAGAAAAGCTATTTCAATGGCTAGCTACTCTGTGTCAAAAAGGAATTCCTTAATATTAGTCTGAATTTGTCTTATATAAGCCTCCAGCCCCTGCATACTGTGAAATTTCTGCCTGTTAAATTTGCCTGTACTTTAAGAAATTTATTCCACACTTCCCTACAGAAAGTAATGCAATCACCTTATTTTTCTCTTGAATAAACTCCAGATGTAGACATCATCATCAAAAAATCATTTCACAAGTGCCACGCAGAGAAAGGCCGTAGGAAACCACAATATCTACACTTGCACCTTCCAATCCTTATGCTCTGCTTACACATAAGAAATTCACCATAACATTCCCAAAAATTGCACTTACCAGAAAGTGATTTCAAGCAATTGTCCTTCAGCTGGTTGTCTCAGTACCTTTTTCTTAGTCACTGCATTTAAAAGTTACCCTCCAGTTTGTGTAGCTTATTGACTTTATTTTTAACTTCACAGACTTTGCAGAGAACACAGATATTGATAAGAAACTACTCTTTCATTGTTCAATACTGCCGTGGGTTGACCTTGGCTGGTTGTCACCCATCCCACTGGTGCCCACCCAGCCACTTTGTCTCTTCTCCTCCTCAGCAGGACAAGGGAACAATATAAGATGAAAAGCTCATGGGCTGAGTGAGGAAGATCTCTCACCAATTACTGTCACACTGGCAAAAGAGATTAAAACTAAGGGAGAATAATTTAGTTTATTTCCGATTAAAAACAGAGTAGGATAGTGAGAAACAAAACCAAAACTAAATACATCTAACCACTCCCACTACTTTCCAGGCTCAGATTCTCCTGACTCCGGTACTTCTGTGCCCTGCACCCCTGAGTGGGGTGGGGCGATGGGGAATGGGGTTGCAGTCAATTCATAATGCTTCGGGTCTTCTGCTCCTTCCTCCTCATGCTCTTCCCCTGCTCCACTGTAGGATCTCTCCCATGGGATACAATCCTTCATGAACTTCTTCAACCAGGGTCTTTCCCATGGGTTGTAACTCTTCCAGAGCTGCTCCAATGTGGGTCCCCTACAGAGTGCAGCTTCCTTCAGGTTACATTTATTCTGCCTTTATTCTGTCATCTGCCCCCCAGACATCTCCCCCTCACCTCTGTGAAACACATATTTAAAAATTATTATTAAAATATATATTCGTCACACAGTCTAGACAAACTTCACATATGTTGATTAAGAGAATTGTCCACCAAAGTTGAACTGATATCACGACTGCACTGACACTGGTGGACAACACATGCACACCACACCCTTTGTCCCTACACCACATTACTACTACAAAACATTCCTCACAAATATACCACTTTCTGGTAATATTCAGAACCAGATTTTTCCATTACCTCTCTTGGTTACTGTCCTTTTCTCAAATTCCTCCAGAGCCCGTGTGTGGCACCAGAAAAGACCCTGTTGTATTAAGCTGGTCTGATCTCGCAGCAGCCACCCCAGCAGCTCCTCTGCTGCCACACCCTGCCAAATAAATTTATGTCTTTCTCTTTGCGTGTCACCTACAAATTTAATGAAGAACAATTTCATGTTTTCTCTCAGTAAACATACTAAAAATCATTTACCACATACATATTAACTAGATTCCTTTGTATTCTTTATTCTCATTCTTTAAATGTCCTCTCAGCTTAGTGACAAATGCACATTGTATTCATATCTGCTCGTTTTCCCAAGATAACTAATAACTGTATTTATAACTTCCAAATCACGCATCAGTTTTGTGACAAGGACCAGCTAATCATCTTTCTGGAACTTCAATACCTTTTGTCTTAAAACTTTGATAGTGTTCCTTCAGACAGTTTTCGCACAACATAATAACATTTGATACAGTTGATTTAACTTACTGTGGATAACAAAGCACAATATTGAAATTTATGCTAAAGTGTAGGGACATAGTCTATCTGGGAGACTCATTAATTATTTGAAACTGTGCAAACCTCCTCTCTGGCACAGTAAGAATGGACAAAAGAGCAAAGAATGTTTTTTTTACTTTTTTCCCCCTCCCCTCCTCTCCTTAAGAAAAGTTTATTTTCACAAAGATTTTTGAGAAACTGTGCTTGAGGCAGAGGAGGCTGCATAATGTCCGTACTAAACACTCCCTTCCTTTTTCAATGAAGGGTCTTAGCAACACAGAATCCTTGTCTGAATGGGTCAAAACCCAGCAGCACTGGCACTGATGAAATAATAGGAGCATGGCAGAAAGAAACCAAGAAAAATTTTAATGATCCTGACACCTAAGCTCATATTTTATGAAATATAGTTTGTAGGATTTTTTCCAGGAACCCGCAGCAGCGTAGCCTTTGGCTACACTAACAGATGCCCATCCTTCCTTTTCCTCATCGTAAGCATCATCTTCTCTTAGCCTGTTACTGTGTCAATGCTCTTATTGCTGTGACAAGCCTATGACCCTATATGTCAACCTATGAATCATGAAGGATTTGCAATTCCAGTGAAGGGTGTCCTTGACATTTATCTTTTTCAACAAAATGAGACAGTACCATATTTCTCCATCATGAGTCCTTGTGCCAGCTGACCTGCAGAGAATAGGAAAGAAGTTGTCTCTTAGCATGAAAACATTAGCCAATCATCAGGCAATGTTCATTTCTCTGATTCTGTTGCTCAGTGCCAGCCTTGAATATGCTACTATACATTTAAGGATACAATCATAAAGAACAGTTTCATTTCCATTTTGTTTACATGAAATTAGAAAATATTTCTATAGTATGGAGAGTAACTATCCTCTGTTATCCAGCTTCCATGTTGGATTAGGGAATCTTTCCTATTTAAGGATATCTTTTCAAATAGCTGCTTGTTCCATACATTTCAGAGTTTTCAAAGGAAACACAAATTCACTGTTATTGCCATCAGCACGAGTTTTAAAGGCAACTTTAAAACTGTTGGGGTTGCTTCTATAATAGCAACCAAAGGTAATACTTGGAAATAAAATACTCTATTCAGAAAGAGAATGGTACATTATTATTCCAATAGTAAGAAATATAATACTCATTAATACGATTTTATGCCTTGAAAGTCTCTTTCTCGCATGCATGCGTACTGTAAATGTGGATCAGAATAATTTCAGGCTGTATTCTTAAAGGCTTTTTAAAGAAAATGAAGGTGACATGGTATTTTAATTTCAATAGTGTTGATTTTCCTTAGTTCTGATCCATATACTATAACCTGAAAATTACTCTGGAACAAGAAATAGCACCATTTATTGTAGAGATACTTAATATAGGCAGTAAATTCAAGGCAATACCATGAATAAAAACTTATTAGCAAATTTAGATCTTTAAAAACAAAGTAAGTATAAATATCTGAAACATACTCTGGCAGCCTCGTTTCAACAGACTCACAGGGAAGTTTCTTATTTTTCTCTGATTTCCAACTGAAGTTAGGAGAGAGCTTAAGTGAAAAGGAAGAGCATTTAAGCACAGATACCAGATTACCTTTAAGTCTCTGATGAATTAAATGTCTATCCTTTCACTACAGGAACCAGATATGCAATCTGCAGAGCTCACCGTGAGTACAGAAAAAGAACAGGTTCCTACCTCAAGTAACCTATAACAGTACATAAAATAAAGATGCACTTGATCCTGACTACTTGCTCAGCTAAGGAAATTAAATAGCATCTTTCACAGGACTTCAGGAAAGTTGATAGCAACTTGATTTTCCGTGCTTATCCTTCCTCTCATTAAACAAAATATTAATTTTGTGCTTTGGTATAAAAATACATGCAAAAAAATCAGCTTTGTTATGAACAAGCTTCTGTGTTCAGTTGTAGCCACTTGTCAGACAAGAGAGTCAAAGATATCAGGCCTGCTACTACCACGTATCAGGGAAGAAGGAATATTATCTTAGCTCATTTCAGGGTATGTATTTGCCTAAGCAATGTCAGTAAAATAAAAAAAAAAAATAAAAGAGATCTCTGTTTTTAGTGTGTTTTCAACTTCTGTTGAGAAACTGTAAGAAAAATCCCAAACTTAACTGCGCTGCAAATAAAAAGTGGAGACGCTGTTTTTGCCTATGGAAAAGAATGGTTTCCCACTTTGATTTGTATATTTAAAATGAAGGTCAAGTCTCTTCCATTGAGGTAGGTTTTAGAAATGAACAAACTCAAGTCTTGCAGCTTTTTGTGCCATATTTTTGCACTCTGAGTTAAATTCTATTTTATTTACTTTGAGTTTTATATTTTGGTCAGCAGTATTAATTTTTATTTTTTGGTTCTTTTTAATTTTTAAGTATTCAAGTTTTTGTTCATAATAATATTTCCAACCACTTTACTTTTAATTATGTTTCCAGTTTTAACTGCACATCATTTCACTTAGGTCAACTTTCTTATACATTTTGGATTTCTTTGACGGGCCTTTAGTTCTGAAATAAATCTGCTTCTTTTTATTTCTTTCTTCCCTTGTAAATTCTGCTCAATTTATTCTAGCCAGTCTGGTTCTGATTTATGTTTCATTTATTTACATTTCATTATTTTCACCTTTTAAACTTTGTTCGCCCTGTGATTTCTCATTTTCTGATTCTTTTCAACTGCTTGCAAGTACCTCCCCCACACCTATTAAAAGCCTTGGTTTTTATTGTTTTAGCTTTTTTCCCCTATGCTGAAAGAAGTCTTCCTTCAAATATTTTTCTTTTTTTTTTAAACATACTTTGTTTTATTTTCACCTTCTTTGCCCAGTCCTTGTAAAAGCAGTTGAAAACTGATGCTCTTTAAAACATAGCTTGTGATTTTCCTATTATGTTCAGCACCTAAGATAGCTAGATTTTCTGTAACTGACACTTTGAAATTATTTAGGGTTTTATTGACATCTTATTTTACAAAAGAGAAAAGAGAGGGTGGGAATATATCAGTCGCAGGCTGCTGTGTTTCTTCTCACCATTTAACTATGTTAAAAATTAAAAAGGAAATGAAGATCTGTTTTGCTCTGTAGTAAGACTGGCCCCAACATGGAAAGAGAAAAAAGGCCCTGTTATAAAGGGAGATGTCTGATAAAAATCATGGTGGAATATTGAAAATAACATTAAAGGCAAGATTTTGGCTCTAGTACTCTTTTTTCCAAGCTGTTAAAAATGAGACAGAAATGTAACCTTGTTCTCTGTTACATTTCACACTTTTTGGAAAAGTCCTCTTGATTGAGACAAAAGTCTTATCTCATATTTCTGTTTTGCAAATCTATTTTCTATTTCAAGACTGAATTTTATTAACTATTTGTGAAGTATAATAAGCTTTTGTTCTGCACATAATACAGTACTGTATTTCCTTTTACATTTCAGTTTCACACCATTTGAAAAGGGTACAGCTTTTAAAACTGAACCTGGAAATGCAATGGTGAATACACATTAATGGGACGGAGTAAAATGTTCAAAGGAAAGATTCCAATTTATTTTACAGGATACTAAATTGATCCCTGTTTTTTTTTTTCTCAGATTATATTTACACAATGACATCTGGAGTATTTGATGACTTTCACAGGAAATTCCTGTTCTCCTCTATACTGTTTGTTTTAGCTTGTTTTGTATTGTCAGAATCCATCTCTCTCTGATGTAAAACAGGTGAATTATTTAAGCATTTTGGTCTTTAATCTTTATTGGCATGACAAGGTTGATGCACAGGTGTTCCCCAAACTACAGTATTCATCAAAGTTATATTGCTTGGGTATGGAAACATGATTTATCCAGCCTTCATTCCCATTAGCAGAAGGATAAATGTATGCTGATAACAAATCATTACATGAATTCCTATCTTTTGCAGCCTCCTGTAATAATGTACATTGCTTTATATATGATGACTCCCAAATTGATTCCACATTAATTGCCTTCCCAGTTCACAACACAAAGCAGAGATGAAATCTGACTCATTATAATTTGATCAGAAGTACCTGTCCAGACCACACAGTGAAATGTTTCCCAAGGTCAAAACAGGAAAGGTTTTTTTTTTATTATAGGATTTAATATTTGTACTTTCATAAACTGAGTTAATGTTGGCTTTTAAGTGTTTATTTAAGAAAGAAATAAATTAAATCATTACTTCTTTTATAGCTGCAAAGTACAGGCTTCAGCCAATACAAGCTTCTTCTGTGAACTTCAGATAATTACATAATCTAAACCCTCAGAAATCTCTTTGCTTTCTAAGGCAAAGTATTTACTTATAGTATTTAATTTTTAAACAAAATGAAACATGAAATTGGTGTTGATGTGCTCTAAAAATTTCAATATAATAACTCGTATTTTTCCCTCCTCCTTTCTGAAACCATATTTTCCCTGAAGTGTTTCAGCTGCAGAGGAAGAAGGAGAAAGGTTCAAAAGCACTTTAAAAATTCAGAATAGAATTGCAGAACATGAATACTTATTATCCTGGCCACCACTGTCATTAAATCTTTAAAAACTATGTTTGATGGCAGAAAGATGAATAAGTGCTCATTTGGGTGGACAGCTGAAATCACACAGTATTTGGTTTATTATTGGTGCTAAGAAATATTTTCTATCAATGTTTATTCAATAGCTGAATTAGTTTTCAATCAAATGAAAAGAGCATATACTTTCCTCAAACTCTTTTGACCAATACAAGATTTTGGCAAGAATTATAACTCTTTAGCCAACACATACAGAAATTTCTGAATTTTACGGACAAAAATGTCCAGGTTTCAGTTTCCTAAAGAAGAAAAATCAGTGTTTGGGTTTTTAGGTTTGACCAAAAAAAAAAAAATTCCCATTAAAAATTGTAGAGGAAAGGGTGAAATATGCTTATAGGGAAGCTTGTCCATCTTTACTTTCCAATTAACTCTAGTTTTTTGCAAGTGGTTGAGTTTATAAAAGTCTGCAAGTAATGAAATTATACCCTGTAGACTGACATTTGAACTTGTTCAATTTCTCAGTTGTTTTAGCTGAAATCCTGGGGCTTACACATTTTTATTACTGATTCACACTATTTAATAAGCATTTGCATTTTATTGACCTGCCTAAATTTGATTATTATACCATTATTAACAATTATGCAAAATTCACATTATTTTGCTGATATATGTAAGTTCTATTTTAAGAGAATAAATCAACACATGTGCAATTCTTCTCCTTTAGTATTGTCAGACTTACAGCAATTTCATAAGGGCAAGCCTGCTTCAAGGATAAGGATCTGAGTTCACAGGCCAACAAATGCTAAATAAATGAAACTATATATGTTTTCACACTAAGAGATATATTTCAGAAGGCTATTTAATAATCAATCTTTGTAAAACATGCAATATAATAAAAAATATGAGTTAATCACTTTGCCCCCATATTTCATCTGACGGAATGTGTGCAATTACGTGGATTACACAGAGAAATGATATTTTCACTCCTGAGGATATCCATGTAAGGTTAGGGTGTAAAATAGTACTAAGCTCACTCTTCTGTGGCTTTGCTTACTTCTCATTCATGTACTTTTCAGAAGTAGCTCTGTACTAAACCGAAAATATAAACCATAACAGCTATGTAAACAGCTGTTCCACTGTCAACATCTTTAAATATAAAGGCACCCAAAAGCTTCTTCAAGATGACTAGGGACAAAAGATCTTGAGGAAGAAGCAATGGTTAAAAAATTAAATGTCTATACTTGATCAGACTAAAAGTTCTAGCTGAAACTACTCATTTGCTTCATGCTGTCTTAAGGTAATAAAAACTGCATAACAAAACATGTAAGTTCAATATATTACACAAGAACTCAAGTTGAAAACTCTTTGCCTTATGTTTCTATATGTTACATAGCCACAAATGTACAGCTAGAAGGACAGAAAGATAAACAGAAGCATAAACCAGAGACTCTCAGTGAAGGAATAATCTAACATCTCAGCAAGAGAGAGTTCAATGGAAAAGTAAAAATATTAAAGAAGAAAAAAATCTGGATAACTTGAAAACTGGAGTTTGAATTTTAATAAGAGTTCCAGCAGAGATGGGAAACTAACTGTATTACATTCCTGCAGAACAGTATTGCCTGCTCTTTTGCTGGTTGCTCTGGATTTCATTTACACTAAAAAAATTGGAAAAAATAAGTTTTTGCTCAAGGGCAGATTTCTGAGCGACAAAGTGATACAGGAAGTGCTGTTAATTTTCTTCTTTGAACAGCATCCCATTGTGCCAGAAATGCAGTATTAGAATTTCATATAAAAATGGAAAAACACTATTTTGTTTTCCATAGGAACTTTTATTTTTTGTTCTTCACTGGTGACGTAACATTTATTAAAGAGGGCATAAATATCCCCTTTGTTCTAAGGAAAGTGTAGATGGTTTCTCTGCATTATTTATTAAACGAATTTACTAATTTAGAGTCATGTTCTTAAACACTTCAAGATGCAAGTCACCATGACATTCAGCAGTGTTCTAACTTCACTGGTTTCGAGGAGATAAAACACCAAGGCTACAAGAACATTCTCTTTGAACAGCTGTCTAAAAGCTGACTTCAAACCACTGTACCTGACCATTCATCACACAGTGTACAAAGGACATACTACAGGGTACACAGGGCAGCCCAGCCTTTATGCTAATGAAATTTTGTGTCAGGACTATCCCACAGATCACCCTTACCAGCCTAGGTTCTGGCTAGGCAAGTCATTCCCCAGTATCACACCATCTATGTTTGGTGTGCTGCAACAAGGCCAACAGCAAAGAAAGAAGGGACTTTCAAAGCAACTACTTTGTAGAAGTTGGTTTGGTAGGAATGTGAGTTGAAAAGGTGCTTAGCTGTATGTGACTAGGAGAGCAAGACATTAATGTGTTTGTGGATAGAGCATGGATGACACCACAGCTCTAGCATCAGATGTCTTGGCAAGTTTATGAAAGGAGACTGTGCAACATCTGGATTGGATAAGAACTATTTATACATAGGAGTAATACCATGCATGGATTAAAAAATTGAGATGCAAGAATGCTGTTGCAGAGGGTGCAACACACTATAATAAACACTTTTCGGACTGGCTTTTTACAATGAACTTCTTGAATCCAAGCAGATGAAACATCTTACACAGCTATCCCTGGGACTACCTTGGATTCCCTTCAAAATCAGCCTAAAAGACTTATTTATGAGTCATGATCTATTGGAAGCTTAGTGGAGAGGTAACACAGGAGCATCACAGCTGGACTTCAGCTGGCAGAGTCAGAAAATGCCATCTGTACCAGTCAGCAAAAAGGTCTGTAATAGTCACTGGATTTGCCTTTGACCCCTGGTCTTGCCCCTTCTCACTCAGCTGATTTAAGCAAACATCAACTATTTTTTCAACTGCATACGAAGAGTTTTGTGCACAAGGAAAAATCATGTTATTCAGACATTATTGCAAAGCAGCCTCATCTCAACTGTTCTGTTTGAGTTAGCACCATTATTGTGTGACATTTTGTCTGCCAGTATCAACGGAGTGTGCTCAGAAGAAGATTCATACTCAAACTTGACATTTTACAGCCCAAGAGTCCTTACTCTTAGCTTTACCTACCAGTTTTAGTTACCCAGTCATAACATGCCACTTCCATATAGATGTCAAACCCATTCATACAGACCACTGAAGTTTGCATTACTCTGATTCATCCTGAGCTATCCTCCCTTCAAGTTAATAAAAAAAAAAACAACCAGCAACCCACCTCAGAAAGGAGGTAAAGATAAAACCCCCATGAGAAAAGGTGAGGAAAAAGAACCCCAAAAATTTCCTCACCACTACCCCTAAAACAACCCCAAAAATTTAACTGAGCTTCATTACCTAGTTAATAGCCAACTGCCTTTTGGATCTTCATATATGTACATGGGGCCATCCCTGCAAGGACCAGTGAAGGTGTCCTCTTTGATTACTATTTCCAGCAGCTGTACAGGGTATAGCCTCTGAATCACCTGGTGCTGGTTCACACAGTGATTCATCACATCAGATAAACTTAATAGTAAAACAAAAAGAATTTATTTAGGAAGAGGAGTCTCTAGATACAACATCAGTGGCAAAAGATTACAAGTGAAATAAATATGAAATGCAGGGCTTTCTAAAATGGAATAACCAGATGCCTCTGCAGTATTTGTGAAATAGCCTCCCTGAGACACTTCAGGAAATGTCACCTGCCTAAAGATCTCCATCAATTCTCAAGACAAAACTTACTAGAAGCTGCAAGATTTTTGGGACTGATGACTGGGCATCCTCTTCTAAGTTCTCCAAAATCTTTTTTCATCCTTAACCTAGTTGCATGTCTAATATATGTATGTTTGAAGATTTACATCTTTATCTCTTGATTACTTTCTAGATTTTGATTGTGGACGTAAATTCAGATTCCTTTGATGGCTCAGATCACTTGGAAAAATGGTTATATTTGAACCAGCTGTAGAGTCTATATAAGTGCAGGTATTCTTTTCATTTTTCTGAGAGGGGTTTGTTTGGTTTTTGTTTTTTTTTAACTGCTGGCTGACTACTTCCTGCCAAGCCTGTGTGGTTTAATTATACCTCTAAGCCTTGTTAAAGCTGCTATTAACATATATTAAATATTTTATGTAAACCATTTACATAAGAAGCACGTAGCCAAAGTTCTGATTTTCTGCTTTTGACTTTTTTCTGTAAAAGCTTTACTACAGAAGCTTTTAATGTTATTACCAAATGTGGTAACCACGCACTTTGTTCAGGCTACCTCACCGAACCTGCGTCTCTAGCGTTCGCTTTCTATTTAACCTCATGACATTCAACAAGGCCAAGTGCAAGGTCCTGTCCCTGGGCTAGGGCAACCCCAATACTATTAGAGTCTGGGGAATGAAATGATTGACAGAAGTCCTGTGGAGAAGGACTTGGGAACACCAGTGGACAAAAAACTGGACATGAGCTAGCAATGCGTTTGGAGTCCAGAAAGCCAATAGTATGCTGGGCTGCAGATAAAGAACAGACTGGTGGAGCTGATTCTGTCCCTCTGCTGCTCTCTTTTGAGACCCTACCTGGAGTGCTGCATCCAGCTCTGGGGCCCCCAACAGAAGAAGGACACAGTCCTGTTAGAACAGATCAGAGGAGTACTTCTCTCTCCTCTGAAGAGAGGCTGAGAGTGTGGAGGCTGTTCAGCCTGGAGAAGAGAAGCCTCTGGGGAGACCTTATTGTGGCCTTTCACTGCATGAAAGGGGCTTAGAAGAAGGATGGAAAAAGACTTTTCACCAAGGCATATAGTGACAGGACAAGAGGCAATGGTTTAAACTGAAGAAGGGTAGATTTAAGTTAGATGTAAAGAAAGAAGAGCATGCTGTTTTCTATCACATATTCTCTGGGAAGTTTACAGCAATTAATGTTCCTAGTTCTGAGTTTCCACATTTTCAGAAGATGGTGTTTATAGCAACGCAAGTCTGTAGTTTCTTATTTACTTTTGCTGCTGATCCAAGAAATGGAAGTAGTTAAGTCCTGTTTTCCTTACAATTGTTTCTGGCAATGTCTTAATGCATCATTTGCTTTCTACAAACAACTGATGATAATGCCTTCAAGAGTAGTAAAAAATATTTTCCAGAACAAGAGTAGATTGTTGTGCAGTGAGATGGGATTTATTACCACTCTGTATATAGTAAGCAACTACTTTGAATGAATAGACTAAGGAAAAACAGTACCATGGTTCCCAGCAGTGATCAAGTTTTTTTAGCAGATTTTCTGTGGAGATTGTGGGTGGTAGAGAGAATGACACTAATGTAACTGAGGAAGTACTAAAGGTACTTTATGTAGTTAGAGTACTATTTCTCTATTCTCTGTGCACATAGCGAAGGGCCCGTAGAGAGGAAGTAAAGAAATAAAGAAATGTGGGATCAGGCATGCTTATAAATGATTCTGTACATTAATAGGCAGGCTTATAATTAAAGCAACCTGTAGTGGAGGGAAGCGAACACCCTGAATAAACATAAGTACATATTTATATATAGATAAACAGTTACAAATACAAAAACTAAGGTGTCCTTAAAAGTTGTCATCCAGCTTCAAGGCAAATACTTTGTATGCAATTCTACAATTGAAGATTTGATTTAGGACCAAAAACTGATGGGGCAAAACTTGTGAAAGATAAACCAATCAGAGGTTTATTAAACCCAAACTACTACATCTTGCTAAAAGAAACCATGAGATACAAATCACCATAGGCTAGGACATTATCAGAAGAGTGTCAGTATTTTATTGTCTTTTTAAGCCTGACTTGCCCAGAAAAGGTCATTGCAAGATGTTGAATGAAACACAGATGTTTTTACCATTTTGCATATCTCTGTGTTGTAATTTTGAAGTCAAATATAGTACAGATCAACACAGAATCCTTAGTTCCCAAGACCAACAGAAGTCACATAGTCTTTTTTTAACTCTTTCCAAATTATTTTAAAAATAAATTCTGGGAAGAAAGTTAGAATGTGATGAAGCAGGATGAAAAAGAATTTAGTTGCAGTCTGTAAGAATGGGAACTGTTATATTCGATGTCCCAATAAATAATAGGCCTTTCTAAGCATATATTACAATATACGGACGCATATGTTAGTGCTCCATGTAAGCTGGAGGCTCTTCATTGTCTAAATAAATCTTTGTAAAGGAGGCATTTACACAATGATACACTGGTCTTTAATGCTTGCTCCTGCACATCCAGATCACCTCCTGACCACTTCTAGAGACAGTGACTGCACCACCTCCCTCTGCAACTTATGCCAATGCCTGAAATTTTTTCAGTGAAAAAGTTTTTTGCTAATATCTAATCTGGACTTCTGGTAACTTAAGGCTATTTCCTTTCATCCTTTCACTTGAGACACGGCAGAAGAGATGGACCTCCACCTGGCTACAACCTCCTTCAGGTATTTGTAGAGAGAGGTAAGTTGTCCCCTGAGACTTCTCTTCTCCAGGCTAAACAACCCCAGCTGCTCCTCGCAAGATTTGTGCTCCAGATCTTCACCAGCTTTGTTGCCCTCCTCTGGAAATACTTCAGCACTTCAATGTCTTTTCTGAAGTGAGTGGCCCAAGGCTGAACACAGGATTTGATGTGTGACTTCACCAGTGCCGGGTACAGGGTGACAATCACTGCCCTGGTCCTGCTGGCCGCACTATTCCTGATACAGGCCAGATTGTCATTGGCCTTCTTGACCACCTGGACACACTGCTGGTTCATGTTCAGATGGCTGGCAACGAGCACCCCCCAAATCCCTTTCTTCTGAGCAGCTCTCAAGTCACTCATAACCAAGCCTGTAGCACTGCCTGGAGTTGTTGTGACCCAAGTGCAGGGCTTGGCACTCATCTTTGGTGAATCTCATACAGTTGCCCTCAGCCCATTGATCCAAGCTATCCAGGGCTCTCTGTAGAGCCTTCCTGCTCTCCAGCAGATCAACACTCTCTCCTGACATGGTGTCATCTGTAAACTTACTGAGGATGCACTCAAAGCCCTCCTTCAGATCACCATTACAGATGTTAAATAGGACTAGCCCAATTCTGATCCCTACGGAACACCACTGGTGACCAGCCACCAACTGAATTTGGTTTCATTCACTGCCACTCTCTGGACCTGGCCATTCAACCAGTTTTTCACCCAGAGAAGAGTACTTTCATCTGAGCCGTGAGCATCCAGTTTCTTCAGGAGAATGCTGTGGGAGACAGTGGCAAAGACATTACTGAAGTCTAGATAGGCATCCACTGCCTTTCCCTCATCCTAAGTAAAGAACATTTCTCTGTATACAGTTAGATAAATCAATTTACTTCAGGGACATACATATATCAGCCAGTTACACTGTAGGCAGAAGTAGACAGAGATGTTTGAGCAACAGTACAGAATAATCAATAAATGCAAGCACCTCAAGAAGTAGTAGACCTCATGCATTTGCAGTAGTGCACTTTACATCTAGAAATAAATTGTCCTTAAGCAGTGTAATTTTCCACAAAAATAAGATATGTCATCAACAATTAAATTTCAGGAGTTTTGTGAAACGGGTTATGGCCATTTTTTACATGCTAAGGAAAGATGCTTTTAGTTTAAGCCACTCCAGGTTGATCATTTTTATGACAGAAATTTCATACATCCTTGTATTTTGTGGATAAACACATCCAACCTGCTTTAGCAGGGGAGTTACTCCATTGACCAGATACTTTTAAATTCCTCTGTTTAATTGTCCTGGGAGCTTTATATATCATCTGTAACAAATGCACCTCCATGACTAGCACAATTGGAACACTTAATGAAAGCTAAATTGGTGTATCTTGGTGTACTTATGTTCAACTTTCAGTAAAGATAATACAAATGTGACATTTTTTGTGATATTTTAAAACTTTTAAGAAAATATGGTTTAAAAGTACAGTGGGAAATACTTAAATTATTTGTAATACTATATGTCAAATGAGAGCGAATGAATTCAAATTTCTAATCCACTGGGCCTTTAAAACATTTCAGGATGTGTTCTTATCCTATATTGGGATAAGTGACATTGTGTACACAATGAGAAATAAAAATAAAAATTTTGAAAGGTCAAATTTTCAAAAGTCTTAAAAGGCTTAAAGTTATCTAAAAAAACATGGGCATGTTAATGAATGTTAAATCTTATGGACTCATAGAATTTAAATTTTGGAGTTTTATTCCTTGCTTTCTGTGAAGTAGGGTATCTTTCCACACTATATCTTCTGTACTACACTGTGTTAACCGACCTCATTCAGAGAGCTAGCCATCAGAGAATTAAAAGGTCAAAATCCAGAAACTATAAAGTAAAAAGAAAATATTAAGTTCTATGATTAAATATTTTTTGTTTATTGAGCAGATAGTCAGAACAATATAGGCAGGAAATGACTAAATGAACATCAGCAAAAAAATAATTTTAGCTTTTCTGACATAATTTTCTCTTTTACAAAACCAAAATGTTCACAAATTTAAAATGTTCAATTAAAATTAAATACATTTCAATCAGAAGAATGATTCAGTGGGTTTCCAACCAGTTCCAAGCACAGCAACATCTTCCCTTGCAGCTGAGAAGTCTTAACTTCTGGAATCAGCTCATGTCTGGAGCACCACTGCTCCCCACAGTCCAGTACTTTTGCCTTGGTGAAGAGTACATATCCAACACCTGAGCTGGCTCACTCAAGGGCTGTTTGCTATCTGTGTATAGTGTTTCACTATGCTGTGCAGGCCTAGTAAATCTTTGTAATCAATTTGGTCCCCTTTCCTTGGGACCAGCATGAAAACAATGCTTCAAGATACTTTTGATTAGTTTTCCATACGAGAGCTTATGACAATATTTCAGTTGCAGAATTAGAGCTTTTAAAATATTTATCTCTTTGGAACATATTCTAATCAAAGCATGTTCTACTTTTGCTCCATTTCTATGCTGAGGTATTTATGATCAAAGCACGAGAGTTCTGGTATATAGCTTTTTGAGCTTCAAGACACCGACTGGTAGAAGACAATTGAGCCAAAAATATTTGCAAGCTTGCAAATCCAGCCTCTGATGTCATATGCCCACGTTCTGAACAAAAACTAGAAAGTCAACGTAGGCTCCTATTGAATTTGATGAGCTTGGAAGTCCAATTGTAACTGAAGTATGTGTTCTGAGTCACATTAAAAGGAGACACGTTTTTACTGCATTTAAACCAATAAAAATGCTTGCCAGTATTACTGTTTATATTTTAGAAAATAGAGATATTGATATGCATTTGATAGACAGAATTTTAGACATCTAGATTTAATTTAAGTAGAAGATGGATTATAGAACGCCACTCTAATATTTGAAGTAAATGTATTTGACTTATTCTATTACCAGTTGGCTAAGTCTGTATTGGTTTCTGAATATTCAGTGACAAAAAAAATTAAGGAGAAGGTACTACTGATCGTGTTAGTCTCTTTACATTTTCAAAACATTTTATTGAAAAGCTGGCAAAACTATCAAGGGAAGATAACTAAAACTAAGGAGTATTTAATAGAAACTATCAAAAGTATTTCCTTGAGGCACTAATTTAAAAAAAAAAATTCACCATTACCCTTCCTACCATCAATATAGGTCATATCTGTGGGATTCTTATGTTTTATATGACTGACTTGACACAATTATATATTTTTAATATTCCAACTTATAAACAGATTTATGACTCTGAAGTGATTCCCACTGTGTGTCCTAATTTTGTCACAGTAAGACCTTTCAAGTTTTACTCTGTGGCATGTGGATGAAAGAAGACTTTCAACTGATGCTGTGTTTTACAATTTAGTGTAAAAGCAAAAATCTCTTACATTCATGAGGAAATTCAACTTTGTTGGGAAAAAAAAATCAAGAATGGTGTTCACCTGAGATAAACTTTAACATCCCTACTTGTCTTTAAAACAAACATCCCCTCTTCCCTTGTAGCCTTGTAGGCATATCTGTTTTCCCTAGATAGTTTTATTTCAATAACATCTGTACTAAAGCTTCAAATTCATACTATGGGGCAAAGGGTCTTCCAGGATAAAGCAACAGGATAAATATGTTGCAAAAATTAAGCATTGGTCTAGAAAGTCCTACTGTCACAAAGGAGATGAACATAGTCACTTTTGTGTCTAAATTGACACATCCTTCCTCAAATGAGCATGCACAGTTTATCATCTTGTAATTAGTTAAATATTATGCACTCCTTTTTTCCTTATCCTGTTACCGCAAGATATAAATGCAGGTTATGCTGTGCTTCAGATTTGCACGGTTTTATTCCCTGTAGATTTTTCAGTATTCCAGGAAGAAAAATCCTTAGATATATGTAGAGTTTTATATGCAGATGTACATATGGGCTTACAGCACATACAGAATCTCTAAATCTCACTTTGTCTTTCTGCTAGGTGGTATAAGATGTCTAAAGCCATGCAAGTCGAATAAGATCCTGGGGTAAACCTGCATATAACATATCCAATTCCTTTACAGAGGCAAAACCAAGCCTGACTGCTCTCAGAAGAACACGCTTCACCATAAGAACTATGTCATAAGATGTTATGTCTCTGCCTCCAGTCAGAGCTGCTTCGAGCCCAGAAGCTCCACAACGGTTTCAGAAAATTATTTGTTTACAAAAACTCTGTATGTCACAGATCTATCAAAACTTGCTTTTAGGCTTAAGGAAAAAAAAGCCTTTCAAGGCAGTGATTACTGGAAACGCATTATAACAATGCCATTCTTTAGAATGAGATCATGTAATTGGTGCTATTACTTAATAAAGAATCATATTTTTAATGGGACCTTTAAGGGCTGGTCCAGTTTTGCCTCTCATATCTCTTACAATAGGGTCTAATAGAAAAGCACAAGTACTAGGACTTCTTTTGACCTGATTGTTGCAATTTCTGGAGATGTATGATGGCCCATGGCTAGAGACTAGCCCAAGAGTTGTGAAAACAGAGTAAATAGGCTCTCTAGCGCTATAGTGATTGTAATTGGGGTGCATGTTTGCGTGTGTGCGTGCGTGTGTGTGTACGTGTGCGTGTGCGTGTGTGTGTGTGTGTGCATGTGTGTGTGAAAGGTCTTGGAAGGGGACAAGAGACATTTATCAGATGTAAAAAGACAAGCAGGGAAGCAGTAAGGAAGTGTTGGCTGGCCTGGCCAATGCCCAAGTATGGGGAACATGAACTTAGAGTGAGCTAATCATTTTCAGATATCTTCTATTCCTAAAAGAGAAGGGTTTTAAAGGGGAATTTTTAAGAAGAAATTGGGATACTTTTATGAATGTTTACAGGAAATTACTCCCAAGAGTAACAAGCAGCAAATATATGTTTAAAAAATCCATCAGTGGTAATGGAAGCAAAGTTAATGACCAGCTGAAAGAAGATACTGATTTACTAAAACTGAGAAAATAAAGTGGCAAGGATAAAAATCTCAATCTCATTTTAATTACACCATCAGAATATGCTAGAGGCCGTAAAGAGGGTGAAGACAGGGATTGGATTCAAAAGAATCACAGAATAAATTAGTTTGGAAGCAATCTTTGAGACCATCAAGTCCAGCACCACCTTGTCAATTAGACCATGACACTGAGTGACACATCCAGTCTTTTCTTAAACACCTCCAGGGTCAGTGACTCCACCACTTCCCTGGGCAGCCCATTCCGATAACCAATCATCCTTTCTGTGAAGAAACTCTTCCTAACATCCAGCCTAAACTTCCCCTGGTGCAGCTTCAGACTGTGTCCTCTTGTCCTGTTGCTGGTTGCTTGGGAGAAGAGACCAACCCTCACCTGGCTACAGCCTCCTTTCAGGCAGTTGTAGAGAGTGATGGGGTCTCCCCTGAACCTCCTCTTCTCCAGTCTAAACAACCTCATCTCCCTCAGCCGCTCCTCACAGCAATTGTGTTCCAGACCCTTTACTAGCCTTGTTATCCTTCCCTGGACATTCTTCCTAAATTGAGGGGCCCAGCACTGGGCACAGCACTCAAGGTGTAGCCTCACCAGTGCTGAGCACAGGGGAAGGATCACTTCCCTGGTCGTGCTGGCCATAGAATTTCGGATACAGGCCAGGATGCCATTGGCCTTCTCGACCACATGGGCACATCTGGCTGTCAGCTGCTGTCAGTCAGTACCCCCAGGTTCCTTTCTGCCTGGCTGGTGTCCAGCCACTCTGTCCCCAGCCTGTAGTGCTGCATGGGGTTGTTGTGGCCCAAGTGCAGGACCCAGCACTTGTTCTTGTTGAACCTCATATCACTGGATTCAGCCCATGGATCCAGCCTGTCCAAGTGCCTCTGCAGAGCCCTCCTACCCTCCAGCAGATCGACACTCGCACACAACTTGGCGGCACCTGCAAATTTCCTAATGGTAGACTCAATCCCTTCATCCAGATCATTAATTAAGTTGCTAATCAAGATTGGGCCAAACACTCATCCTTGGGGGACACCAGTAGTGACTGGCCACCAACTGGAT
>VZTI01005934.1:15869-40556 GCA_013397865.1 Struthidea cinerea
CCATCCAGTTCCCCCCACTCCCCTCCCCAGGGCCCCCCCCATCTGAACCCTTCTGGCTCAGGCAGGGGGGCTCCCCCAGATCCCGGTTTAGGGGGAAACAGGGAATTAGGGTCCGTCCCCCTCGGCCCATCGGGGGTGAACAGGTTTATTGAGTTCCAACCGATCCGGATCCCTTCAATCAGCCCGAGGAGAAAACCGAGGAATAAACACGGAGGAGGCGAAAAATCCGTGTCCGGAGTTGTGACAGGGCCCCGAATCCTCACAGATGGGCAGGGGGGGTTAGGAGAGGGGCTCTTGTGGGGCCGGGTGGCTGCGCCAGAGGTGAGGTTGCACCACAGGCTTTCCCAGCGTTCCGAGAATCACTTACGCTGTCCCAAATCATCCCTGGCGTCCAAACCAACCCCGGCATTCCCAGATCACCCCCGGCATTCCCAGACTCCCAAGCCCCGCATGGGGGCATATTCCCAACCCACTGACCCCTGGATTTAGGGAGGAGAGGAAAGGGGGAGGAGTAGAGAGAGGAGGAGGAGGAGGAGATAGGAGGATCCGGTCAGCCCTTGGAAACCTTTGGGAAAGGACTTAAGGGAAAACCTGGGAATTTGGGGATGGCCGGGCCCGATTCCACGCAGCTCTGGCGGCTGCAGGGGGACGAACAACACAGAGAAGAGAAAACCTTGGGAATTGTCCCAGAGCGGGGTGGGATGGTGGGATGAGCCCCCCCCCAGAGGTTTGGGGGGTTCAAGGCACTTGGAGCGGGGCTGGGGGGAGGGGTCTTGCCCAGATCCCAGGGGGCGGCGACGGGGGAGGAGGGTCCGACCGCCCTGGGGTCACCTCCGGGTCACCCCCCGGGTCCTGCTGCTGCTCCGACGGTTTTCAGGGTTGTCTTGGGTTTGAATTTTCATTCCAATGTTCACTTTTTATTCCAATTTCACATCAATGTTTCCATTTAATGCAATTTCACTTCTTCGGTTCCAATTCCATTTCAATTTCAATTTTCACTTCAATGTTTAATTCCAATTCCATTTTTAATTCAAATTTCAGTCCAATTCAAATTCCAATTTTAATTTCAATTTCAACTTTAATTCCAATTTTAATTTTAATTCCAATTCCAATTCTAATTTTCATTCCAACTGCAATTCCACTCCCAATCCCTCTGTGAATTTCCCATTCCCCCCCAGGCCCCCGGGCCCCGCAGCCCCGGGCAGCCCCGTCGCCGCCCCCGCGCCAGGGGAGCTGTTTCCACACGTGGTAAAACCAAAACATACAAAAATAACCCAAAAGTCATTAAAATCCGGGGAAAACCCACAACGAGACGAGCCCCAAGTGCCGGGGGAGCGTGGCTTTCCCGAGCCCCATCCCCGGGAGCCGGGATGGGGTTTCTCCGCGGCAGGAACGGCCTCGGCGAGGGACGGAGCCCATAAATAGGTGTCGGCGTCGAGCCTAGAACTCGTCGTGCCGCACCAGCGCCTCCCCGAAGTCCGTGGCCTGGCTGCCCACGAACAGGTCCGACTTGTCCACGATCTCCTCCCGCGTCAGCTTCCCGTCCTGCAGGGAATGCCACATCCCGCTATTTCCCCATCCTGCCACTTCCCCACTCCTCCCATCCCGCTCCCAAAATCCCACTGGCCCACCTTGTCCTGGTCAGACTCATAGACGAGGTGCCGGGCTTCGGCCTCGGCGTGGTCGTAGTCCGAGGGCAGGATCCAATCCTTGGTCTCCTCCTTGTCCATCTTCCCATCGCGGTTCTTGTCCCGGAATTCCACAAACTGCTCCCGCTCCGTCTTCACCCACTCGGGCTCATCAGCGTCGCCGTCCTGGCTGTACATGTCACCTGGGGGGAGAGCGGGATCGGGATCAGCCCCACGGCCCCCACCCCATCCCAAAGACTGACCCAAAGCCTCGAGTTCCCTAAATCCATCCCCAAAGTCCCAAGGCACCATCTGGGTCATGATTTCACCCGAAAATCCTCACTGGAGGCGTGGGGGCAGGTGGAAGTCGAGAGAGAGAAGAACATTCTGTGAGGGGGAGGGCTGGGAAGGACATGGCGGCAGTGGCTCCCCCTGGACAGGGACACTGAGGGGATCTGGAGAGGACGTGGAGCTCCGGTGTCTCACCGATGTACTCCTCCAGGTCAATGAAACCATCGCCGTTCTTGTCAATGTCCTCCATGGTCTCCTGCAAGAAGACGTCGGTGTCAGCTGGGGCCGGAGCAATTCCTGCCCCTCAGTGACCACCCGCCACCAGAGCTTCCCAAAACGCCTCCGTGCCGGCCCCACCTGCACAACGATGTCCTTCATGTAGTCGTACTCCTCGGGGTGCAGGAAGGCCGTGAACTCCTCCTTGGTGGCTGCCAGGTCCCCATCCTTGTCGGCCATCTTGAAGCGCCGCTCGTCGCGCACCATCATCTGTTTGTAGTTGAAGCCATCGTCCGGGTCCGGATCGTCTGGCAGGGAGCACAGGGAGCACCCAGGTCAGCTCGGGCAGGGGAAGGATCATGGTACCCACCAACCCAACCCAACACAACCTCAAACCAACCTCAACGCAACCCAACTCAACATTCTCAATTCAACCTCAACTCAGACTCACCCTCCTCTACTGAACCTCAACTTCCTCACAACTTCAACCTCAAGACAACCTCAATCTCCTCAACCCAACCTCAACCTTCACCCCAACCCAACCTCAACCTCCTCCACTCAACCTCCTCCACATAACCTTCTCCATCCTCAACTTCCTCAATGCAACCTCAACATCCTGCACCCAACCTCAAACCCCTCAACTCAACTTCCTCCATCTCAGCACAACCTCCCAACGCTTTGCCAACAAAAGCTCAGTTGCAGCCACCCCTTCTCCCCTGTGCCCACGCCCAGGAGGAGGAGGAGCTGTGGAAGCCCTGGGATCATGACATTCCCAGGGAGAGGCCCCAAAAGACAGAGCTTGGGGGGTTTGGCCAGCACGGCCAGAGGCTCAACCTGAGCTATTTTGGGAGGGGAATGTGTAAGGGGATCTCACTCGCTGCCGGGGCGGTGGCAGGGCCAGGAGGCTTCAGCTGGGTGGGATCACGGGGCACGCGTGGCCTCTTGGCATAGCCCCGCCAGCAGCAGGACAGGAGCTCCAGGACATGGGGCCAGCAGTGTCCAGCAGCCTATGGACAACGTGGATCCTGGGGGACACTGCCACGCTCTGGTTAAGTTAAACCTGAGCCAGGCCCGATCTAATAAAAGGGTCCAAAAGTCCCCGTGTCCCTGCTCTGCTACCTGGGACAAAAGGCAGGCACGGAGCCCTGCATTAAGGAGCTCTGGAGCAGCCCTGGGGCCATTAAATATCCAAAGATTTTGACTTTAGGCAGCTCTAGGGCAGAATGAACCCCAAATTCCTCATTCTGTTCCCAAGGCTTTGCCTTGAGAAGCAGCATAGCTCTGAACAAGGAAACCTTCAGGACCAATTCTTTAATTGCTGTTGGGCTAATTAATGGGTATGATGGGGGAGTGGTGGGGGGGCAGGTGGGTTAAAAAGGGTTAAACCCTCCCAAAGCCCCCAAAGTCACTTCCTGTCTCGGTCCCTGGCCTGGGAGAGGTTTGGGGGAGCAGATGGAGGGGAAGGAGACAGAGCCGGGGAATTGCTCAGAGTGTGGCAGCAAAGCCACAAGCTCAACCCAACGTCTCGTGTCCTGGGACAAGCATTCCTGGTTTTGGATCCCACCACGGGATTGAGGAATTAACAAAAACAGGAATGATGATGATGATGATGATTATAATGTTCTGATCTTGAAGGGAGTTTCAGAGGAATTTCCAGTTTCAGATGAAGCTCTTGGACATTTATCCCTTGGTATTCCCCGCTTCCCAGGATTCTCCCCAGCAGAACCCCACACTGCTCCGTGACACTTCTGGGGGCCACCCAGTGACTCATCCTGGCATGTAATTAATTAATTAATTAATTAATTAAACCACTCCCAGCACCTTGTTTTGCTGACAAAACACCACATTCTGCACCCTCCAGAGCAGCCGAGGGCGATGCCTGGCCCCATGCATCCCTTGGCCACGGGTCAACACACGGAAGGCTCTTCCAGAGGCATTCCGGCCCCATCCTGGCCAGGGAGGGGAGCGAGGAGAAGAGAGGGGAACATTTCAGCAGCAAGGAGCTGTGGAAAAGTAATTCCTGCCGAGAGGAGCCAGAGCCAGAGCGTGAGGCAGGATCCTCCCGGCGCTCCGTAAGGACACAAGTATGTGGGAGCAGCACGAGTCGAGGCTCCTTCGGGGCCTGCCAAGGGCACTCGGCCTCCAGCACCGCTCCAGGTTTGGAATCGGCCGTGCCGGGGGCTGGGCACTCCCACTCGCTGCTCTGACTGCGGGAAGGAACTTCTCCTTAAGCTCATTAAGGGGGTTCCATTAATTCAGGGTTTTCTCATTAAGGCTTTTCCTCATGAATGTTCCTATTTTTCCCTATCCAACACCTGCAGGTCCTAAATCCCACCCCAGACTCCTCAAACAGTGCTCAAACCCTTCCCAGGACCTCTCTTCCCCCTTCCAGGCTGGATTTACACAGGCAGATTAGCCCAGACCCCAGAAATCCATGGAAAAGGGAGGTTTGGGAAGCGCTGCCCCAGCCTGGGGGTGTCACGGGGATTTCCCTGGCCACCAGTACAGCAAATCCAGATCCTCCCTGATCCCACGGGAGATGGATGAGCCTCCTGTGCAGCGGCTCCCCCTCTGCACATCCCGCGGAGCAGTTTGACTATTTTTGGCAATATTTAGGAAATTAGAGTGGATTCGACACTCCGGAGCTGCGGCTCCTCCACCCGGGCCAGTCTACAGTGCTGGAGGCCAGAGCTGGCACAGGGCTTGAGGGTTTAAGGTTTTAACCCCTAAAGAGCTGCTGTTTCCCACACTCCCAGGGATGCCTGAAGCCATGCCACACTGCTGGCCCAGCACGTGTCCCAACACCTCCACGTTCTGGGGTCTAACGCTGCTCCCAGGACAAGGGAAAGCGACTGAAATCGCTGCTAATGGTTTTTGTGGGTTTAGGGATGCAATGGACACACCAAGGTGGTTCCACAGCTGCAGGTCAGCCGGTTCCACCTGCAGGTCCCAAATGCCCCCACCACAAGCCAGGAATTCCAAAGGGCTGGAAACCCCCATTCTCACATGCCATTAAATCCCAAAATCACCTGCATTCAGCCCAGAGCAGCATTTGTCACCAGGGACATCAATAATGCCCAGATGTGGCTGCAGAGGGGAAAAAGGGGGCGGGTGGGGGTGTAAACATCCCCTTTGGGGGATTTCCATGTATTTCGGGTTCTTTTCCTTAGATTTCTCTTTGTTAATGCCACCAGGAGGTCAATTTGGAGTTCTGGAGGTTTTAAAGCATGAGATCTTGGGGACATCTGCTCCAGCTGGCCCCATGCATACCAAGGCCATGCCCTACATCGTATTCCTGCGCTGATCCCAGGGGACAAATCCATCTCGGGTCAGCCCAACGCCCGCCACCGCCGCTCCGCACTCCCCACCACGGACTTCCCCTGGGCCTCCTTAATCCAGGCCCCAAACTCCCCCTCTGGATCCACGTCCATCCCACTGACCATCATGCTACAACCCCATCCCGATCCGTGTCCATCCCACTGACCATCATGCTACAACCCCATCCCGATCCATGTCCATCCCACTGACCATCATGCTACAACCCCATCCCGATCAGTGTCCATCCCACTGACCATCATGCTACAACCCCATCCCCATCCATGTCCATCCCACTGACCATCATGCCACAACCCCATCCCGATCTGCCTCCATCCCACCATCGCTCTACAACCCCATCCCAATCCATGACCATCCACTGACCGTCGGGCCGCGAGCCCACCCTGATCCACCTCCACCCCACCGGCTCTCGCACTCCAAAGCGGAGCGGGACGTCCCAGCTGCTGGCTCCAGGAAAGGCTCATCCCAAGAGCCAGGACCTACCCAGGATATATCCATAGGTGGCATTTTTATACTCCTCCCAGGAAACCAGCCCGTCCTCATTGAGGTCATGGCCCTTCCACTGGCGCTCCACGTCCTCGTAAATCCAGCGCTTTTGGGCAAACTTGATCCAGGCCTTGAGCTCCTCCACTGTCACGAACCCGTCTCCATCCTCATCTATTTTCCCTACGATCTTCCTGTGGGAAATGCAGAGAAATCCAGCAAAAGTTAAGAAAAATGAGGGGTTAGCAGGGAGGGAATGGGAAGGGGCAGAGGGGGTTAGTCAAGGTTGTAACAGACTTTGGGAATTCAACTGTTTGGAGAGTTGATCCTAAAAACCAACGTATGGTTCAGCTGCCAAAACATGAAAATCGCTGGCTCAGCCACTTTTGGACCACTCAGGTTTTGGTTTCTTCATAAATTATGAGATTTAGGGAAAAAATTCTTTATTAGCCCCTAGGAAAGACCTATCCATGCGTCCCTCTGATCAAGACGGCACCAGGTGATGAGCACGGACCCATATTTATATTAAAAATGGGAATATTGGCTCTGCCTCTCCTGGTGATGCCAGGAGAAAGTTGAGGTGGTTATAGAATTTGCAAATTCAACCATTTGAAGAGTTCATCTTTAAAACCAACATTTGGGTTAGCTGCTGAAAAACGAGGTCAGCTGCCAAAACTCTGTCCCGGATGCGGAAAACACTGGCTCAGACATGGAAATCACCAGCTTGGCCACTCTTGAACCACTCAGGTTTTGGTTTCTCCAGGAATTATGAATTTTAGGGGAAAACCTTCCCTGTTAAACCTCAGGAAAGCTCCATCTGTGTGTCCTCCCGGCTCGATGGCGCCGGGCGAGGAGCACGGAGGCGCATTTCTGCTAAACCCGGGAAGTTTGGCTCCGCAGCAGGAACTGGAGCTGCCCGAGGCCAGCGGAGCAGGGGAGCCCTGGAGCAGCCGGTGCCGGGCCGGCCCCAGCCGCTGCCCGGGGGAGCAACCGGAGCCGCGCAGCCCCAGTGCCGGAGCGGCCGCGTGCCTCCGTTATTTTTAGCAGCAGCTGTAGGAAAGGCCGGCAGGAATGCGGGATCCAGGGGCAGATGGAGCCGGGGGGTGGGGGCTGTTTGATCCGCGCCGCTCCTCAGGGCTCGATCCCCGGAGCAGACGCAGCTCCGTGCTGGGAAAGCTTCGGGCTCCTCGGATGAAAATCAGGGGTAACGGTCCCAAAATCCTTTGTGTGGTGAAGCAGGATCCTGGTTTTTCCCTTTAACATGAAGGTTTAACAGAAAACCGTTCAGGAATCCTGAGCTCCAGCCCGGGTATTTGAGGAATCTTAGAAGACAGGTGGAAAGCACAGAATTTTTAAATTTTAAATCACCACTAGGACTATTAATTCCAAAAATATTGGTGCAAAGGAAAACCCGGACACCGGAGCCACCCGCGCTCACACCCGGGTTTCTGTGTTTCAGAACTGCCTCGGTCAAGGAAAACCAGGAATTCCTCCACGGCACAAAGGATGTTCCTGGCAATGAGAAACTGGAGAGAGACTGGAAGAAAATGGGGGAAAATGCGAAATTTAGTTCTGGCAGTGGGGTGCCAGAGTGGGGGCAGCAAGCAGGGCTTGGAGACCTGAGTGATTTTATAGAGAAATATGTAAAATAAATATGTAAATATCAAAAATAGCTCATCAGTAGTGCCCAAAGTTAGGTGGAAATATGTAGAGTATTATAGAAATATTTCAGAATTTTATATATCAATATGCAAAGTGTCCATTCCAATATTCCCGATCAAACACAGAAATATGCAAAATATCACATAAATATTCAGAATTTTCCATAGATATATAAAAAGCCAATCAATATTATAAAATCCTGCATACAATTATGTAAAGTATCACATGAATATTAAACACTTGACAATGTAAATATATGAACCACAAATAAAACTGTCAAAAATCCTTCCTATTTCAGGGAAAAAAATTCCATGTTTCCCTCTCCCAAGAAGGTAACACCACCGGCAAAGGGAGTTACTAGGGAAAACCCCTGGAATGGAGGACCAGAGCCGGCAGGGGTTGATGGCCAGAGCAGTTTTTCCAGGGCAGTTTCTAGGGGGTTAATTAGGGAACAAAGGGCACTCAGGAAGCTCCCAAACCTCCTCCCCACCCTGGTCCCGCGCCCGGGGCCGGCACCAGCTGCTCCCGGCTGCTTTCCCAGGGCAGGAGCCACCGAATCCTCACATTTTCCCAAACCCCCACCCTGCCCCCCTGCAAGGGAGGGCAGCAGATGTTCGGGACGGGCCGGCAGCTGCTCGCCGTTCCCACTCCCTGATCCAAGCGGATCCGCGTGCCCGGGGCTGCTGCCAGGGAGCGGCACTGCCGCCGGGACAAAACAAGGTACGGCCCGGGCATTGTTCCCGAATCCCCGGCGGCCCAAAAGGCAGCGAGGTGAGCAGAGCTGCGCGGAAAGCACCGGCAAAGGCGGAGGCGGAGCTCTGGCAGAAAAACAGCCCCTTCCTTCAGCACGGCCCCGACAGAACTGATAGAATCGGACGGCGATAACGAGTTTATCCAAGCAATCCCAGCTCGGGATGGCGGGCATTGGCCTCAGCGGATACAGCCGCGGCTGGTTTGTGCGGAGGGCGGCCAATCCCCGCGGGCAGGTCGGGCCCGGGCGGGCGCTGCCGGCGTTCCGGCGGATAACCCGGCAGAACAATGGGACTGAGCCGTGGCGGAGCCCGGGGAGCGGGAGGGCGGCCGGGGCTGAGCTTCCCTCGGCATCTGACGCTGCCCCAGCGGGACCGAGGGATTCGCTCTGATTTTGCCAGGAGGCAAAAAGCCTCCTGGATCCCATATTTTGGAGTTTATAGAGCGACCACGGCCTGGCTCCAAGGGATCATGGGGTTTTCCAGTTGGAATGGTCCCTGGAGGGAGGAAATTCCCTCCGGCCCACGAAGTGTTGGGGGAGAGGCCAGCACCTCCTTCCCCCTGGGAGATCCACAGGGATGGATGGAACCTGGCACTCCCTGCCCTGCACATCCCGCTGCATCTGTGGGACTCGGCTCACTCTGGAAGTTTCCTCAGCACCCACACGTGGTTGAGCTTTTCTTTCCCATCGGGGAGCACCATTCCCAAAAAACAGCCCAAAACTCACCGTGGGCTGCGGTAGGTGCTGCTCCGGCAGCAGCAAGGTTGGGATGCTCGGCTGAAAAAATCGGGTCTGACTAAAAAAGGGGAGATTTAGGTGGGATATTGGGCAGGAATTGCTGGCTGGGAGGGTGGGCAGGCCCTGGCACAGGGTGCCCAGAGCAGCTGTGGCTACCCCTGGATCCCTGGCAGTGCCCAAGGCCAGGCTGGACATTGGGGCTGGGAGCAGCCTGGGACAGCGGGAGGTGTCCCTGCCCATGGCAGGGGGTAGCACTTCCCCTTCCCAGCTAAATCATTCCAAGAAAATCCAGCCAAAGGCACCCAGTTCCAAGGTGACTGGAGCCCAGCATCCTAAGAAGTGTCCAGAGCTCCCCAGGGAGCCTCCGCCCCCCNCCACTGGAGGCTGCAGTTCCCAGGTTTGAGCCACCCGGAGCCCCAGAACAACTGCGGCAGCAGCTGCTGCGGGGGCACCCGGCCCCGCTCCGCTCCCGGGAATGATCCCAGGGCCGGGCCGGGGGGGGCCTGGGGGAGGCACCACCAGATCCCACGGGAGGCACAGCCATCCTGGATCTGAGGGGAGGCACAGCGCACCCCGGGGTCCCAGCGGAGGCCCAGCCCCACGCTGGAGCGGTGTTTTCCCATGCAGGGGCTGTTTTCCCAACTCCCAACCAGCTCCTTCCAGCTGAAGAATACCAGTGATCCCAGGGACTCCAGTGGTACCCGGAGAACAAGGAGTGAGTGCGGCACAGCGCAGACCCCCATTGTCTGCTCGGGAGTTTAGGGGAATGCCTGGCACCGGGAACGGCTCCAGGTGACTTTCTGGGGAATGCCTGGTTCTGGGAAGTGACTTCCTAGGCTGGGAGCGGGCTCTGCGGCAGGGGGAAGGGTGCACGTGCCCACCATCCCCACTGGCGGTGGTCACCGCCTCCCCGCTCCCTCCCTGTGCCCGCAGCTCTCTCTGGGAAGGGGTTGGGATGCTCTCCTTACCCCAGGCGCTCCTTGCTCTCCTCCGGCGTGAGCTGGTCGAAGCTCTTGGCCTCGTCGGCGCCCAGGAAGGCGTCGTGGTCGTAGTCGAAGCTCTGGGCGTCGTCGTGTTCGCGGGCGCTGAGCGGGGCCTCGCGCACCACGCGCTCCTTGCGCTCCGTGGGCTTCGCGGAGCCGCACAGCGCCCACACGCTCAGGCACAGCAGGAGCCGCGGGAACAGCATCGTGCCGGGCCTGCCGGGACAGGGACACCGCCGCGGGGAGCCACGGGGTTAGGGCGTGTTGTCAGGGGAAACGGGGATTAGGGCAGGCTGTCTGGGAGAACGGGGTTTAGAGGCAGTTGCCTAGGAAAAACTGGGGATCAGGGCAAATTGTCTGGGAAAAATGGGGATTAGGGCATGTTATTGGGGAAAAAGCAGTTTAATAGTAGTACTGATTATGGGAGCAGAAATGGTGAATTAATGCAGATGATCTGGATAAAATGATAAATATGGATTGTCTGGGCAAAGATGATGAACTAATGCAGACTGTCTGGGAAAATGGGGAATCACTGCATATTATCCGGGAAAATGGAGAAATAATGCAGATTATGTGGGCACAAATGACTAATAAATGCAAATTATCTGGGAAAGTGATGAATTCCTGAATATTCTCAGGGCAAACTGATTAATTGAGCCCAATTATCAGGGCACGGTAATGAACTGATATGGGTTATCTGGGCAAAAGTGATTCACTGACACGGATTATCAGGGCACAGGGATTAATTAACACAGATCATCAGGGCGCAGGGATTCACGGATGTGGATTATCAGGGCACAGTGGCTAATTGACACAGATTATCAGGGCACAGGGACCTTCAAGCCCCCGGCGCACGTGGGCAACGTCCCGTTTTCCCCGGAGCTGCTCCCAACCCCATCCCAGAGCCCCTCAGAGTGGCAGCTGGGGCTGGGAAGGGATCCAGGGGTGGGGAAAGGGATCCTGGCAGGAAGGAAGGAAGGAAGTGGATCCAGATGGGAGGAATGTGAGGGACGTGCGGCACAGGCCCCCTCTGCTCTCCCTCCTCCCAACATTCCCTCCCCAAACCCTTGTGCCGCCTCCTCCCGACGCCTCCGGACGCTCCTCCCGACCTGACCCGACGTGGGTGGAATCCTCCCCCACCAACCCGATCCCCCCGGACTGGAACCCGCCTGATCAAACCACCCAAATGTGCCTGGGATCGATGGCAGTGCTGGAAGGATTCCAGAGGCTGATCCCTTTAAATCCCCACTGAAATTCAGGTGTTCCCCATCCTTGTCACTGAGATCCCAACTTAGATCCCATCATAGATCCAGGTGTTCCCCATCCTGATCTCTTTAAATTTCAGTCCAGGTATTCCTCATCCTGATGTATTTAGTCTCAAATTTTAATCAAGATATTTCTGTTCTTTAAACTCTTTCACTCTAAATTTAATCCAGATATTCACCATCCAGAGCTCTTCAACACAAATTTAATCCAAGATATTCCCCATCCTTATTACTTTAATCTGAATTTAAACCCAAGATATTCCCCATCCTTATTGCTTTAATCTGAATTTAAACCCAAGATATTCCCCATCCTTATTGCTTTAATCTGAATTTAAACCCAAGATATTCCCCATCCTTATTGCTTTAATCTGAATTTAAACCCAAGATATTCCCCATCCTTACCCCTTTAAATTTACACCCAGCTCTTCCCCACCCAGAGCTCTTAAACATAAACCCAGGTATTCCCATTCCTTAGCACTTTAAATCTGTGGTTTAAAATCCAGGTATTCCCCTTTAATCTGAACTCAGACCAAGGAATTCTGCCCTGGGAGCGACCCAGGAATGACCTGGGACTGGTCCCACGTCAAACCAAGACAGTGGTGGCAGGACATGGGGGAAAGGACACCTTTCCTTCTTTTTTTTTGAATAAGGATCTATCGGACCATTCAGAAAACTCACAAACTTCAGTTCCTTGGAAGTGGGGAAGGAGGGGGCATGCTGAGGGGATTTGAGTTATAAAGAGTAAAAGCCACTTTTTTTAGTGTTTCTGGGGAGGAAGAACATTCCGGGAGGGAAAGCCAGTTCCAGGTGTAAGTGGAGCTCTGGGTGTCCCTGTGCTGAGGACCTCGCTCTGCTCGCTCCGGGCACATCCCCGTGCCCAGGGCCCGCCCGGCCTCCTGCTGATCCCAGGATCGGCCCAGCCCGCAGCACAGAGTGACCTGGAACGGGTCAAACACCCCGATTTTATCTCCCAGTGTCCACACAGAGCCCGGGAGGCACTTGGACGTGATTAAAGAGGGACAACCCAACCTCCAACCGGATCCGGGCACGGTGCCGGGAGCCGCTGCGGGAAAGGTGCTCGGAGAGCCCAAAAGCCACAAACCAACCGTGATCCGTAAACAATTATCCGTAAAACTCTGGCAGCTCCAGCAGCTTCTGCCGACCAACGGGACGGGCCCCCGGATCTTCTGTGGAGATCCCGACCTGAGGAAAAGGCAGAGCCCCTCTCCTCACAGGAACAGCCACTGGCAGCAGATCCCTTTTCCCCTGAGTAAAGGGGTGAACTGCGGGGAAGTCGGGAACGGGAAACAGTGGTGGGAAGATGCGGGGCTCAGAAAGGGGGCCCAGACCCTCAGCTGGGGAGGAACTCAGGACTCCAGCGGGGCTAGGTGGGATACTGGGGGAGGACCTTGAGATTCCAAGGATATTGGTGGAGAAACTTGGGATTCCAGGTGGGATTGCTGTAATATTGATGGAGAAACCCAGAATTCCCACTGGGTTTGCTAGGATTCTGACAGAGGAACTGGGAATTCTGCACTGGGCTCGGATCTGTGGTGACATTTAGAGCAAACTGATGGGAAGAAGCTCCTCTGGACACACACTTCCCATCTGAGAGGCCAATAGGATCCCATAAAACCCCCCATAGGCAACACAATTCATTCAGGTTTGGGTATCAGCCTCTGTTTTGGCTTTTTACGGGATTGAGCCCATTGGAGCAGCCAGGGAACAATTAACTGGGACCCCAAGGTGCCACCCCAGGGGCACAGCGAGGGTGAGGGGTGCGGGTTCAGGGAATTCCGGCCCTGAAAAAGATTTATGGATGCGGGGGAGCCGAAACCAGTCCCGGGGTAGATGCGGGTCGGTCCTGCCTCAAACCAACCCCAAAGTTTTGGGGTCACTGCTGGCTTCGGGAGAGGAACACGGATTTGGGGTGACACCGCCTCGGCCCAGAGTCCCCGCGCAGGGCAGCACCGGGGGTCCCACAGCCCGTTATCTTGGTGTCTCGCGGGTCTCACAGCCCTTATCCCGGGGGTCCTACAGCCCGTTATCCCGGCGGATGCCCCGGGGGACTCCATGGATCCCCGCGGGCCGGTCCCGCCCGGGTCGCGAGATGCGGACGAGGCTCCATCCCCGGGACCGGCGGTCCCCCCAGCCCGCCCGCCCTGGCCCCGGTACACGGGCGGCCCTGGCACTCAGCATCGCACAGCGGGACTGGCCGCAGGACTCGCGGACGCGGCGGCGCCGCCGCTCCCGCCCGTTCCCATGGAGACCGGGCCCGGCGCTGCCGCCGTCGCCTTANCCCTGGTCACTGCCTGGTCACTGCCTGGCCACTCCCTGGCCACTCCCTGGTCACTCCCTGGTCACTGCCTGGTCACTGCCTGGCCACTCCCTGGCCACTCCCTGGTCACTCCCTGGTCACTGCCTGGTCACTGCCTGGCCACTCCCTGGCCACTCCCTGGTCACTCCCTGGTCACTGCCTGGTCACTGCCTGGCCACTCCCTGGCCACTCCCTGGTCACTCCCTGGTCACTGCCTGGTCACTGCCTGGCCACTCCCTGGCCACTCCCTGGTCACTCCCTGGTCACTGCCTGGTCACTGCCTGGCCACTCCCTGGCCACTCCCTGGTCACTCCCTGGTCACTGCCTGGTCACTGCCTGGCCACTCCCTGGCCACTCCCTGGTCACTCCCTGGTCACTGCCTGGTCACTGCCTGGCCACTCCCTGGCCACTCCCTGGTCACTCCCTGGTCACTGCCTGGTCACTGCCTGGCCACTCCCTGGCCACTCCCTGGTCACTCCCTGGTCACTGCCTGGTCACTGCCTGGCCACTCCCTGGCCACTCCCTGGTCACTCCCTGGTCACTGCCTGGTCACTGCCTGGCCACTCCCTGGCCACTCCCTGGTCACTCCCTGGTCACTGCCTGGTCACTGCCTGGCCACTCCCTGGCCACTCCCTGGTCACTCCCTGGTCACTGCCTGGTCACTGCCTGGCCACTCCCTGGCCACTCCCTGGTCACTCCCTGGTCACTGCCTGGTCACTGCCTGGCCACTCCCTGGCCACTCCCTGGTCACTCCCTGGTCACTGCCTGGTCACTGCCTGGCCACTCCCTGGCCACTCCCTGGTCACTCCCTGGTCACTGCCTGGTCACTGCCTGGCCACTCCCTGGCCACTCCCTGGTCACTCCCTGGTCACTGCCTGGTCACTGCCTGGCCACTCCCTGGCCACTCCCTGGTCACTCCCTGGTCACTGCCTGGTCACTGCCTGGCCACTCCCTGGCCACTCCCTGGTCACTCCCTGGTCACTGCCTGGTCACTGCCTGGCCACTCCCTGGCCACTCCCTGGTCACTCCCTGGTCACTGCCTGGTCACTGCCTGGCCACTCCCTGGTCGCTCCCTGGCCACTCCCTGGCCGCTCCCTGGCCACTCCCTGGCCATTCCCAGCTGGCCGGTGTGGCCCAGCTGAGTGGCCGGGCTGCCGTGGAGCCGCAGCCTCAGTTACACTTGCCCCGTGACAGGCTCCCCGGAGCCGGACCCACAGGGATCATGGATCCAGCTCCTGGCCCTACACGGATGTGCCGAAGTACGGAAAGTCACGCCATGAAAAGCCGGTGTCCAGGAAGGAGACAGAGGAGCCCTGCAACTTTATTTGAATTAAGGGAGAGTGTCCACCGGGGCACAGCCCGCGGGGTTTTCTCTCTTGAGGTTTGGGAGGGCGCAGCCTCCTGTTATCCCAAACTCTCGGCCGCATGTTGCCCTCTTCCTTTCCCCCTTGCTGAGGTACCAGGAACATGCAGCATTCCCGAACCGCCTGCCCCGTATCCCCCCTTAAACACGTCAGTTTTCCCCCAAAGTTCCGCAGTTCAGGCTTGTGCAGACCCGTGTCTGTTTCAGGAGCCAGGCTGTGGAGGCTCTGTAAGGAACCTGCTGCTTCTGGTTGGTAGGGACGTTAAAGACCCATTTCAAAGGTGTTAACGCTCATACCCTCACCCGTGGAATTGTTCCTAAAGACATGAGCACACATCTTTCCTGTCACCAACAATCCCACCCTGGGCATCCCTGGCAGCGCTGTCCAAACGCTCCTGGAGCTCTGGCAGCCTCGGGGCCGTGCCCATTCCCTGGGGAGCCTGGGCAGTGCCCAGCACCCTCGGAGGGAAGAGCCTTTCCCTGATACCCAACCTGAGCCTCTCCTGACACAGTTCCAGTCATTCTCTGTGTCCTGAGGTGTTTATCCAGCTGGGCTGGGCAGTTTGTCCAGAAAGATCTGGGGAGAGACAGAGCCAAAATGTCTCAAACTTCAAGAAAGACGTAAAGGGTCCGGAACCCCAGGAGCGGCCGAGGGAGCTGGAAAAGGGGCTCAGCCTGGAGCAAAGGAGGCTCCGGGGGGACCTTGTGGCTCTGCACAACTCCCTGACAGGAGGGGGCAGCCGGGGGGGGTCGGGCTCTGCTCCCAGGGAACAGGGACAGGAGGAGAGGGAACGGCCTCAGGCTGGGCCAGGGGAGGCTCAGGGTGGGCATCAGCAGGAATTTCCCCATGGAAAGGGTGCTCAGGCCTTGGCAGGGGCTGCCCAGGGAGGTTTGGAGTCCCCATCCCTGGAGGTGCCCAAGGAATTCCTGGAGGTGGCACTCAGGGCTCTGGGCTGGGGACAAGGTGGGCATCGGGCACAGCTGGGAGTGGATGGGCTGGGAGGGCTTTTCCAACCTCAGTGATTCTGGGAAAACTTTACTGAGATCCAAAGTGATTTTTTCTGGCTTCCCTGGATCAGCTCAGGGGGACTTTGTGGTACAAGGTACAGAGGTTTGGCAATCAGGATGTTCTCTGGTGACCCCATGCCTGCAGCCTTCTCAATGACTCCCAGAGGAATCTGTTCCAAGATTGTGCAGGGCGCCAAAGGGACACCAACAGGCCTGGAGCGTGCAGGTTGTGCTTTTGGCCCATCTTGAAAAGTGGGACAACTTTTGCCAGCTGCCAATTGATTTTGGTTGGAAAAGCCTCCACGGCCATCGAGCTTCCCCAGAGCTGCCAAGGCCACCACTGCCCCTGTCCCCAAGTGCCACATCCACATGGATTTTAAATCCCTCCAGGGATGGGGACTCCAAACCTCCCTGGGCAGCTGTGCCAGGGCTGCACAGCCCTTTCCAGGAGGGAATTCCCCAATATCCACCCTGAGCCGTTCCCTCTCCTCATGTCCCTGTTCCCTGGGAGCAGAGCCCGACCCCCCCCGGCTACCCCCTCCTGTCAGGGAGTTGTGCAGAGCCACAAGGTCCCCCTGGAGCCTCCTTTTCTCCAGGTTGAGCCCCTTTCCCAGCTCCCTCGGCCGCTCCTGGGGCTCCAGACCCTTCCCAGCTCTGTTCCCTTCCCTGGACATGCCCCAGCCCCTCTCTCCATGTGGTCCCAGCCACACTCCAGACGTGCCCCAAGCCATGACCACATCGATCCCAAAATAGCCCCAGGGCTCGGCGGCCGGAGTGACGGCCTGGCTATAAATACCCCTCGCTCTGCTGTGCGAGGCCGCGCTGCTCTAGCGGCTCCCTTGGACAAGGCGTGATCCCATCGGCAGGGAATGTCTCCCAGGACCCAAATCCCGGTTTAGGGGCTCCCAGCAGCGTCAGGCTCTATTTAACCCGCGCTGCCTCGGCACCGTGACACATCAGCCGGCGCCGCGGGCTGAGGTCAGCGCCGATCCCGCTGGATGATCCCTGCGGAGACACACGGAGCCCAGCTCCCCGCGGAGTCACTGCGGAGAAAGCGGCGCTTCCAGGGCCGTGATTCATCCCGTCCTGCAGAAATGCCTAAATTAGGGCAGCAGGAGCATCCTGGGGCTGCAGCTCTCCCACTCCAGGGGAGCTGTGCCGGGGCAGAGGCTCCCAGCAGATATTTACAGGCAGTGAGATAATTCCCACCCTCGGCCTCGCCGGGAGCGGTGCCAGAACTGACACTCGGACTCGGCCCCACAGTGAAGTCACGGGCTGAAAAAGCTCAGCCCAAAATTCCTTGGAAAACCTCCCACTGCGTTTTAACCCTCGTTAATCTCCCTTGGTGCTGGAATCGCACGGTTTTGAGGGAAAAATGATCCCAGATACGGGGAACAGGCACCGAAAGCATGAGATTCTTTTTATCTCATTAATAAAAAGTGTCTCAGGGGTGTTGAGATGGTTTTTTGAACAAAAGGTGGCTCAGGAAGGTTGAAATGTTTCACTTTTTATTAAAATGTGAGTTAAGAGGGTTTAGATGGGTTTTTAAAATTAAAAAATGGTTTGAGGGTTGTTGAGTTTTGGGGTTTTTTTAAATAAAAATGCCTTGGGAGGTTGAATTGTGAGGGGTCTTTTTGAATTAAAGATGGTTTGGAGTTGGGCATCTTTGTGGTTTTTAGATTTTAATGTTTGTGGTTGCGAGATTTTCTTTACACCGGTGGAGTAAAAGTCTGGAGGACTCCAGACTTCTTCCTTTCCAAGGAATCCCAGAGAATCCTCGGCTGGAAGGGCCCCTGAGGCTCATCTCGTGTTAAACAGGAAATAAGAGCTCCAAGGAAAACCAGGAGCAGCCCAGCTTCCCCCAGGTCCTGCCCACGCCAGCGGCTCCGGCCTGGGACCGGCTCCCCTTCCCCGGAGGCTGGGAATCCTCCCAGGCACAGGGGGATCGGGACCTGGAGGGATCCCGTGCCTGGATCTGCGGGACATGGAGCGATCCCAGCGGAGGCCCCGGAGGGTAACGGAGCAAAGGCTGGATCCTGGGACCGGGCCCTGCTCCCCCTCTGCGGGGGCGGGAGCTCATCCCAGGCACGGAGGGACCTGGACACAGAGGATCCCACGTGGACACAGAGGGATCCCACATGGACACAGGAATCCCACATCGGCCCAGAGGAATCCCACGTCGACACAGAGGGATCCCACATCCACACAGGAATCCCACATGGACACAGGAATACCACATCGGCACAGAGGAATCCCACATGGACAAAGAGGAATCCCACATGGACACAGAGGAATCCCACGTCAACACAGAGGGATCCCACATCCACACAGAGGGATCCCACATCAGCACAGAGGAATCCCACATGGACACAAAGGGATCCCACATCAGCACAGAGTCGTCCCACATCGGCACAGAGGGATCCTACATGGACACAGAGGAATCCCACATGGACACAGAGGGATCCCACATCAGCACAAAGGAATCCCACATCAACACAGAGGAATCCCACATCGGGACAGAGGAATCCCACATCGGAACAGAGCAATCCCACATGGACACAGAGGGATCCCACATTGACACAGAGGAATCCCATATGGACACAGAGGAATCCCACATCAACACAGGAATCCCACATCTGCACAGAGGAGTCCCACATCGGGACAGAGGGATCCCACATGGACACAGAGGGATCCCACATCGACAGGGCACGGAGGGCCCGGGGAGCGACAGGCTCGGGAGGCTCCGGGGTGGACGCTCGCGCTCAATCCCAGGGATGCGGAGCAGCTCCCGGCCCGGAGTCCTGGGCATGGTCCAACAATGCCGACCAAAACCTGGAGGACTGAGGGGAATTTGAGGCTCTTTCTGTGTTATTCCCCCATTGGAGGAGCCGAAGGACCTCCAAGCTCCGAGTCCCTCATGAACCCCCTTTTCTCCACGTCTCAGACCATTCCTGTTGTTTCTTTTTTCAGTTCTTCCAGTTCCTCAGTCTTTTAGAGCCATTGACACATTGCAGCTGGATCCTCTTCTCTCCCAGGATTTTGCATAAGGCAAAACCCACTCCCAGTCCCTGTTTTCTTCCTGACCTCCTCAATCCCACTGGTTTTGCCCAAACTGTGGACATTTAGGGGTTTCTCTGCTCAGACAGCACTGACAGACAACATTTCCCTTCCGCAGTGGTCTTGTCCCACTCCCAACTGTCGGTGAGATCAGCTACCAAACTGGGTAAAAATTCTGATTTTCACACACTCCCCAGCTGGATATTTATTAATGGGACCTTCAGACACTTCCAAATCCCAGAATTTAGGAAAGTGTGTTATTTATTAACCGGCTTTTTGGCTGCAGCCATGTTTGCCTCATTGTCACACACCCCGGCCAGCAAAGCTCCAGGGAGGATGGCCTTGGGATTTGGGCAAAAGAGAGGGAGTTTTATTGGTCTGTGGGTGTTATTGATCCCCTCCCGCCCACCACAGGGCCCTGGACACAGATTCCACGCTGGCTTTGCCTCTGTGAATTCCCAGAGAAACTCCTGGAGGAAGAGCTGGGATGGTCTGGGAAGAGACAAAACCCAAGGGACATGAGAACAACCCCCGGAGGTCCCGGACTGTCATCTGTGAGGAGAGGACGGAAAACCTGTGCTTGAAGTGTGGGAAGAAGAGGATCTATGGAAATGTTTTAGCAATCCGGGAGCAGGGCAGAGCCATCCGGGCACGTCTGGGTGGAGGATGAGGGCCTGGATAGTCTGGGTCCAGCACGTGGACCTGCAGTGGGGGAATTTGGGTGGGAAGGATGGAGAACCAGAACCTGGGATTCAGAACCTCCATCAGGAGGCCACCTGGGAGGTGTATCCCGCCGGGAAAGGCTGACTCATGCTCTGCTTCGGTTTACCTCAGCCCCTGAGAAGGAAGATGGTGTCAGGAAACCAAACCACGATCCTTTCCCAGCTTCTTCCAGTGGCGCATTCCCAATCTATCCCAGTGCTCTTGTGCCGTGTTTTGACCCTCTGTGGGACCCGCTGGGGGCACAGGCAGGGGATTCCCTCACAGCCTCAGTCCCACAGCCGCACCCCAGAGCGGGGGCCCAGTCCCATAAAACCCTGGACCCCACATGGTGCTGCTGCCTGTGCCCGGTCCCTGGGCTGGACCTGGCTCCACCGTGACCCTTCGGGGACGGGCAGTGGCTCTGGACGGCCTCACGCTCCACCAGCGGGGCCGGGGCGTCGCTGGAAAAAGCCCAAAGGCCGCTGCCAAATCCAAGCGGAACAAGCCCGGCCGGGCTCGGGTGGCTGTGGGTGCCCCCGCGCTGGTTTGGAGGGGAGGCGTGAGGGAGGAGGAGAATCCCAAGGCCGGGGCAGTTCAGGAGCAAGGCGGGTGTGGGAGGATGGATGAGCCGAGGAATGCCCCGGCTAATCCTGCCGCCCGCCGCCGGCTATTTAGGGAAGAACCAAGGAGACCGCGCTCAGCTCCTGGCTCCCCTCCCGGCCCAGCTGGCTGAATCCCGGCCCCACATCCCCTCCTGCCTCTGCCCCGGGCCGGCCCTCGGCTCCGCTCCCCCGGGGCGGGCTGGGGACCGCGGAGCCCCCGTCCCGCGGGCGCGGCGCCCTCGGCGCGGCTGGGACGGCCCTCGAGGGCCCGGAGAGGCGAATCGCCGCTGCCCGGGCCGCCGCGCCTGTGCCGGGGCCGCGGGAGCCGGGGACGAGCCCCGGGAGCCGTGACCTCAGGGAGCAGCAATGCGAGGGCGCTGCCAGCCCGGCTGCCGGCAGCGCCAGCCCAGAAATGTCCTTGTCCCGGCACGGGTCACCCGGCATTGTCCTGCCGGCCCCAGGACACCGCCGCTGCCCCCGGCCCCCATCAGCCCCGGGCGCGGGGGTACCTGGCCGGCGGCCGCGGGCGGAGCGGCTCCGGCCACGCTCGGGTGTGTTTTGAGGAAGAAAAGAGGTTTTTGCTCCTGCTGAGTTGGCGGCCCAGACCTCCCGCTCCGCCCTCTGCACCCCAAAATCCCAAAATCCCGTGGGTTTCTGCACCTCTGAGCCCTCACTGCCAGGACACGCTGGCGCTGGAGCTACAACGCGAATTCCAAGCGGCTGTCCCGGCGCGATTTGGAACCGCCGGGATGCCGGGGCGGGATGGGGCTGCGGGGGAGGCGGCAGTTCCCAGCGCCGGGGTGCCGCCAGGGAGGGCTCCGGGGCTTTCCTCCGCCCTCCTCTCCCGCTGCAGGATGACGGATGGAGGTCAAAGGTGACGCCATCAGCCTCTCCTCATCCTGGGCGTTGAGTTTTCCCTGCTCTCTCCATCTGCTGGACCTTTGATTGGGAGAGCTTCAGCCAAAAAGGAGAAACTGAGCCGGGGAATTCCTGGTTCCGGAGCCGCAGAATTTAGTTGAAACCACTTCAATCATTAAAGTGATTTGCCAACTGAAGCAACACAATGAGAAACCTCACATCAGTTCTGCCCCTCCCTCGGGTTTGTTTCCTCAGGGAAAGGTCATGGCAGCAGTGGCCTGGCCGGGCCTGCACCCCAGCAAGGGTGGAAGTACCCAGGGACAACCGTGTATCCCCAGCGCCCTGCGGTGCCCCGGGACCCTGCGTGTGGCTGTCCTGGCACGGTGCCTTTGCTGCAGGATGTCCTGGATTCGATCCCTGTGACCAGGTCCTGTTTGTGTCCACGTGCGGCCCTGCCCGTCCCAGAGCACCGGGCTGCTTCCTGCTGCCTGGCGGGTTTCCATGCTCATCCCGCACTGCCCTTGGTCACCCGACCCCAGAGAACTCCTCTTTGCTGGCTCCCAGCTCCCGGCCCCTCACAGCGCCCAAGGGAACATCCCGTCACGGCTCCATGAACTCAGCACCCCCCAAATAGCCTGGTGAGCCTGGCCCCCAGCAGGAGCGCTCCAGCCCCGGCTCTGGCCCGCGGATGATCTTACAGCCTGGGAAGCTCCAAACATGCTGCTCCTGCCCATAAAAAGCAAAGGGCTTTGGGCATGGAATCATCGGGAACACAGGGATTGCGCCAGCCAGGGGAAGCGCTCCCAGGAGGCAGCGTTGTTGGAGAGGCAAAAGGGCAGAGGGAGCTGGGGCTGGGGGTGGGGGGAGCCCCAAAACATGGCTCAGTCCTGGCCCTGACCCCTCCAGGGGTTTGTAAAACACACCCAGAGCTTTGCTGCCGCCATTCGGCTCCTTGGCCACCTCATCCCGATGGGAATGTGACCCAAACCATGCACCAGAAGCAGTTGTTAGGAACACAGAAGTGGTTATTCTGTTGTATTGTGATCCCTATTTTTCGACTGGCCCCCAAATCCCAGTCTATCCCATACCACCGGCTCTGGAGACCATTCCAGAGTGCTGGGGAGCTGGCAGAAGCCGTCCCCTCCCGGCAGTGCTTGAGGCTCTGGGCACCACCCCAGCAGTGGAGCCCATCTGGCTGCAGGAGACCACACAGGGAAGCCCTCTCAGTGAGAAGCCAAGTTTTCCAGGTAGGAAGAGGAAAAAACACCCCACTGGAGCAATGGTCCAATGGATAAAGTTGGAATTTAATTAAGTTAAGGAGATGTTTGCAAAACTAGAAGATCCAAACCCCCCTCCCAGCAGCACCATGTGCTGCCCCCTGCCCGGACACACGTGGAGACAGCGGTCCCTCCGGAGCCCCCTGGGCCGCTTCCGCAGCTCCCAGGAATTCGTGTTCCTTATCTCCTTTGGCCACCCACAGCCTGTCCTCATCCACCGCCGTCCCCAGGACCAGCCCGCAGGTCTGGGCGCAGGCGGATTTCCACCAGCCGGACAGCGCGGAGCAGCACGGCCAGCTGGGAGCACACCCGGGCCACCACGTCCAGCACGGGATCCGTCAGGTCCCGGACGCCACCCAGCACCTTCAGCAGGAAGAGCAGGAGCGGCTGCAGGAGGCTGTGAAACGCCGCCGCCAGCAAGGGCTTCAGGACATGGTCGCCGATGGCTGTCAGGACACCGACCACTAGCGCCTGGATTTGGGATGAAATCCTGAGTTTGAGGGATATTTGCCAGCAGGAGTCACCAAAAATGGGCTGAGGCACAAAAATTCCACTACGGGAGGGGAAACGTGCGATAGTGGGAAATGGAAGTTCCTCCTCCCAGTACTGAAGGATTTTGACATCCCCAGCAGCTGCTCCGGCCGTGGCTCTGCGGGAACGGGGCGGCTCACCTGGACCACGGCCTCGCCAAGGAAGCGGATCAGCTCCACGAGGAAGAGGCTGAACACGCTGACCAGGCACCGCGGGATGGCAAAGAATTCCCGCAGCTTCCGCTGAACCGTCCACTCGGAGCTGCCATGGAGAAAAGGGAATGTCAGAACCAGAGAGCCGACCCGCCGAGGGGGTGATCTCCATCCTGGAGCGGAGCTGGCACCCCAGGCAGTTCCTTGGCAGCACATCCCAGCTCCACAGCCACCAAATTAGGGATGAGAAAGCGCTGGAGCCGTGTTTCCACATGCTCTCCCTGTACGGCCCAAACCCGCCTGAAGCAGCCCCAAAACCCGGTCCCTGGGGACGGGACCCAGAGCAGCGGCTGGCGGGAGCCCAGCTCCAGGGAATCCCGTCCAACACCAGCCGGGAGCAGCTCCGGTGTGGGCAGGGCTGAGGCTCCCTCTCATGGCCACCACCACGAGGTGATCCGGGAGACTTACCCCGGTTTCTCTTCCCAGAAAAACACAGAGGGAAGAGGGGGAACTGTGCCCGGCTGGGAGGAAACCCCAGCCCACTGGAGCAGCAGCGTGCCCGGGAACGCGGCGGCAGCACTGCCGGTTTGGGGGGGAAAGAGCGACCGCAGGGTAACCCAAACCCTGAGGTTTTCCCCCATTTTGTCCCCATGACCAAACTTCCCATTTCCCGGAATCCCAGCCGAGATGCTCGATGCTGGCGCTCTCCCACCCAGGATCCCGCTCGGGAGAAACCCCCCGTGAGGCCTGAGCAGATACCAGGGTGGGATCCCTGGGGAAACGTCCCTTCAGCATCCCATAACTGGTGGTTTTGGTGCCGTTCCCCATCTGGGATCAGGCCCTGGCCCGCGGCCAGACTCAGACAGGCTGCAGCTGTCCCTTGGGATCAACCGGGATCCAGGGAAAAGGATGGACAGGCAAGTGCAGGCAAAGTGGCGGGATAAGCCGCAGAGCAGTGATCCAGCTGGGAATCCACCGGGACCTGCTCCTCTCCCCCGGGGACCCACTGGGCTCTGCTCCTACCCCCCATTCACAGGGATCTGAGCCTCTTTCCTGGCAATCCACCGGGATCTGATCTTCTCCCAGAAATCCACTGGGATCTGCTCCCCACCACCACCCTGGATACCGTGGGATCTGCTGCTCTCTCCCAATAATCCCCCGGGATCTGCGCTCCCCGCCAGAAAGCCCCGGTCCCGTTCCCAGCGGTAGCACCGGGATCGGGGCAAAAAATAACATTAAAACCCTGAAATCCGCAAGTTAAATGAGGCGAGACTGCCCCAAACCCGTAGGGACCCCCGAGTCCCCTCCGTCCCCCCGGGGACACCCGGACCCCGGCACCCCCGGGGACAAATCCGCACCGCCGGCCCCCGCGCGGCAGCAGTTACGGGTCCCCTTCACCGGCGGGCCCCAGGGCAGGGAGGGGTCCCGATACCTCCTTCGGTTCTTCCTCCCGGGGCGGGGCGGGGG
>VZTI01005934.1:43151-54376 GCA_013397865.1 Struthidea cinerea
AGTGTCCCACACCCAAAAGCCCCAGCACCCCATGAGGTCCCAGCCCCCCAGCAGCCCCCCGCACGCCACAAGGACCCAGCGCCCCCAGAGACCTGGCCCCCCCACGAGGGACCCGCCCCCCTGAGAAGCCTCAGTGCCTCATGAGTCCCCAGGACCCCTCAATATCCACCCCAGCACCCCCCAACTCCCTCGGCACTTCCCAGCCCCTCTCTCCCTTGCAGATGGGGGGGACGAGGATGACTATGGCTGCAGCGGGGAGGAAGACGTCAGCCAGGTATCGAGGGGGCTCAGGGTGGGGGGATCCCCAAACCGGGGACACCTCAGGGGGCCGGGGGGGTCCCTGTAACGCCCACTCTGCCCTGCAGCTCCAGAAGATGACAACCCTGAGCATCGATGGTGAGTGGAGGGCGCTGGGGGGGTCGGGGTGTCGGGGGTTGGGCTGCACCCCCTGACCCCCCTCTCTGCTCCAGACACGCAGCACGGGGGGGACCTGCTGCCCCCCTACCCCTGGCCCAAGGAGGAGCCCCCCCCCTTTGGCAGCTGCTGCCCCTCGGGGGGGCCCTTTGGGCCTCCGCCCCCGGCGCTGCTGCAGGGGGAGGTGGGGGGCACCCATGGGGCCCCTGAGCTGCTCCCCGGTGCCCTCGCTGAGACGGGGCCCCCCCTGGGCCCCCCGGGGCCCTCATCCTCCTGCCCGGTGGCACCGACAGAGCACCTCATCCCTGACCTGCTCGTCAGCCCCCACATGCTGCCACGTGAGGAGGGGGCTGGGGGGTTTGGGGGGGCTCGATGGGGTGGCCGTGGGTGTGGCGAGGCCATGTGGTGGCCGGAAGGATGTGGTGGCCATGGGGTGGTGGGACAGAGGTGGTCATGGGTGTGGGGTGGCCGTGGGATGGGTGGGAGTGGCCACAGGGTCGCTGGGTGTGGGGTGGCCATGGGATGGGTGGGAGTGGCCACAGGGTCGCTGGGTGAGGGTGGCCGTGGGATGACCGTGGNAGAGTGGCTGTGGGATGGATGAGGGTGGCCAGGGGGTGGCCAGCTGGAGTGGCCCTGGGGCTCTCCCCGGCCCCCGCTGACCCCCGTGGCCCCCGGCAGTGACTGACCTGGAGCTGAAGTTCCAGTACCGGGGCCGCCAGGTCTGCGCCCTCACCGTGAGCAACCCGCACGGCTGCCGGCTGTTCCACAGCAGCCTGGAGCCCACGCGCGAGCAGGAGGAACTCTTCGGGCCCCTGACGCTGGAGCAGGTGCCCTTCCCTGCTCCCGACACCATTCCCAACGAGAAGCAGCGCTTCTACACCCAGCAGCTGCTGGATGTGCTGGACCGGGGGCTCATCCTGGAGCTCCAGGGCCAGGATCTCTTCGCCCTCCGGCTCTGCCAGTGCAAGGTCTTCTGGACGGGGCCCTGTGCCGCTCCCCGGCCCGGCCCCAACCCCATCCAGAGGGAGAGGAGGACCAAGCTCTTCAGCCTCGAGGGCTTCCTCAACGGTCAGAGGGGAAGGGGGAGTGGCCCTTGAGGGCAATGGGTCGGGATGGAGAGGTCAGCCAGGGTGGGGGGACACCAGGCCCTTGGGCACCTGGTGGCATGAGGGGGACAAAGGTGTGATGGGGACACCAGCTGGAATGGTGGGGACACCAGCTAGGCTGGGGAGACAGCAGGTGGCACCTGGAACCTGGTGGGATGGGGGGACGGAGCTGGGATGGGGGTCACCAGCTGGCTCGGGGGCTGCCCTGGGTGGGGCAGTGGTGGCACAGGCGGGCACAGGTCCCTGCCCCTCACCTCGGCGTTGGGCCCCGCAGGCCTCATCCAGTTCCAGAAGGGGCAGACCCCCACCCCGCCCCCCTTCGAGATCTTCCTCTGCTTCGGCGAGGAGTGGCCGGACCAGAAGCCCAAGGAGAAGAAGCTGATCACGGTGCAGGTGAGGGGCCGGGCCCGCGGCTGTCCCGGGGGACGCGGGCGGGTGTCCGTGCCCGCGGTGACGCCCTGGGCTCCCGCAGGTGGTGCCGGTGGCGGCGCGGCTGCTGCTGGAGATGTTCTCCGGGGAGCTGTCCTGGTCGGCCGACAGCATCCCGCTGCAGATCTCCCACCCCGACCTCAAGGACAGGATGGTGGAACAGTTCAAGGAGCTGCACCAGCTCTGGCAGAGCCACCAGCGGCTGCCGCCGGCGCAGCCCCCGCCCGGCCCCTCCGCGGGGCCCTGGGCGCTGCCCCCCGGCCCCCTGCCCCACTGACAGGGACACGGGGACAGCCCTGGCACTGCCAGCCGGGGTGAGGCACTCGTGGCCAGCTCGGCTGGTGGAGCCGGGGCCACCCAGCGCCGTCCCCATCCCTGTCCCCATCCCCGTCTCCACAGAGCTGCCGGAGACCAGCACACAGGGGGCTCCGAGGGGGACTGACCACCCACCCTGGGGCGGCTCCATCGGGGCCGGAGCAGCCGGACCCCCCTCGCTGGATTCCCCAAGGATAATCCCCCTGGGGTTTTGGGGGAAACAGCAAGAAAACAGGGGCTGGGGCCCCCTTGGACCTGGAGCCCCCAGGGATGGGGGTGCCCAGCGCTGGGGGGGCACAAAGCAGCCCCAGCCCTGAGAGAAGAACCAGAGGGGGCGTGGGAGGTTTTTAATTTATTTTTTCAGTTTTTTGTTGTTTTTTATTGTTCTCGAGATGGCTACACACCCCCGGAGGGAACCGCATGCGCCCGCCCGCCCTGCCCGCACTCGAGCCACCGCCTCCTACCCCAAAATCAAACCAAAGAAAACCCCAAAAAAAGGAAAAAAAAAAGAAAAAAAACCCAAACAAGAAAACAAATTTAAAAAGCAGAACAAAATAAAATATAAATCTCTATTTGCAGAGTCCGTCCCGCCTGTGTCGTCTCTGGGAGTCGGCACCAGGCAGGCCACGGTGGGCTCAGGGGGGCAGCGCCCCAGGACCCCCAGACTGACCCCCCATCTTCCTAAACAATTGGTATTGTTTGGTTTTTGTTTGTTTCTTTTCCTTCTTTTTCTTTTTTTGTCTCCATTTCACAGAAAGTTTTTCTACTTCTTTTGCTGCCAGGCGAATCCGAGTGGATCCGTCTGACTCCGGTGCCTGGTGGGGTTGGAGTTGGGTTGGAGGGTGTTCCCGTTGGGCTGTTTCTCGGGCGGTGGCCGAGCTCCGGGGCGCGAGGCCGCCGGGCAGGCGGGATCCCCGAGCCGTCCTCCCGCGGCTCCGGACTCCGGGACACGCTGGAGCGGGCGAGAGCCCTCGGCTGATTGTGGGACACATTCTTGGGTTGCTGTTTCCTGTCTTCTCCTTAAAGACATTCCTGGGAGGAGGCAGGGAGTGTCGGCCCTCTGTCCCCGCTGTCCTGCGGGGCGAGGGACCCCAAGCCAGGCCCTTACCTGGGAGACAGGAGCCACGTGGAGCCGGAGCTATCGGAACAGGCGGGTGAAGTCCCTCAGAGCCCAGCAGACTTGTTTACATTCCTCAGCACTGCAAGACAAGGGGTGACAGCAGCGGTGACCCCAGGGGGACGTTTGGGACCCAGGGCAGGTGTCCTGCCGAGGGATGGGAGCTGGGAGAGATGAAGGGACAATCATCGGGGCAGAACGAGGTTGGCAGCCCCCGGGACCGTCCCTGGAGGGGACCCGGGTGCCACCACGGTGGTGGCTGGGTGAAGGAACCAGCTGCCCCCGGGCACTTGGCCTCTGGGATTTGTCCAGGGACGAGCTGGAGCCAGGCAGAGGGAGGCAATGTTCCCAAAGCGGCCGGTGGCCCCGGGAAGGGACAGGCCCGGGCAGGGCCCGGCAGCTGGAGCCAGTGACTCAGGGGAATGAGGAGGTGGCTCGGGAAGGGCTGGCGGCTCCGCAGGGATGGGGCCGGGCAGAAAAACCCGTTGGGTGACAGCAAAGGCGCCTGTGGCCCCCAGGGCTCCGTGTGCCCATGCAGGCGGATGGCACATCCAGCAGGGTGAAGGCAGGCAGGGCTGGGGGCTCCGGGGCTGCTGGGGGCCATCTGATGGAAGCAGCTGTCCCAGCTGGGGACCCCGGTGCCACTCACCTGGTGACCTGCTTGTGGAAGTCGGTGAGCTGTTTGTGTGTCACCTGGATGGCTCCGCCCGTGGTTTCCTTTGGCAACCCCTTCAGAGAGTTCTCCAGCCAGCGGCAGAACGTCTGTGCCGAGGGACAGGGAGGAACTCGGGATGGGGAGCCCAACTCAGCTCCCGGGCCCTGCCTTGGCAGAGCTTCGGGGTCCCACGGGTCCACCCCAGCCCTCTGGGGAATTCATCCCCCTCCCTCTGGGGGTCCCTCCCGTCCCTCTGGGGGTCCCTCCCCTCACCGGGCGGTCGATCTGCATGATCTCCCAGAGCACCTCGGCGACGTCGGGCAGGGTGTAGGGCGGGAGGCAGAAGCAGCACGTCTGCAGGAGCTGGTTCACAAGCTGCTGCCCCAGCTGGGTCATCACCTGGTTGATAAGCTCCTTCCGCACTTCGAAGTCCTCCTCGTGCTGTGGGAGGAAGGAGGATGGGGCGGGCAGGGCCTGGGGACAGGGACACGCTCCTCGCTCCACAGGCAACTCCCAGAGCGCCTCCGCCAGCAGCGGTGGAGGAACCCGGGCGGCTTGTGGGGACAACAGGACAGGGCTGATGAGGATGATGGGGCTGATGGGGTGTGGAGCCCCCGGTGTAGTGGGAGGCGTCCCTGCCCACGGCAGGAGGTGGAACTGGATGGGCTTTAAGGTCCCTTCCCACCCAAACCCTTCCATGATTCCATGGTGACGTCCCCATGGAGGAAGAGCCCCCGGAGGAACGTCCCCGTGTGTCACTCACATCGTTGGCCACACCGGTGTGGATCAGATCCCGCAGGAATTTCATGACGCTGCAGTTGGCGTCCCGGTGGTCCAGGGTGGTGGCAGCGATGGCCCACTGCAGGATCGGGATCATCACCTGGCTGCGCAGGAGGGTGACGGGGCTGCGCTGGATAAACCTGCCCGGGGACAGATGGACGTCAGGGGCAGGTCCTGCCCCCTCCCCGCTCCACTGCTCCCACGGGTGCTCCCATGGGGACCCTCCACGAGGGCAGAGGGGCAGGTGTCCTGCGGCAGGAGGTGGCAGGAGTGCGGTGGCACCTGGCTGCCAGGCGGAAGAGGTCATCCACGGTGTCCGGGTGGTTCTGGAGGCCGTTGGGTTGCTCGAGGAGCTGGAAGGTGGGGATGCAGAGAGCCTGGGGAGAACAGGGATCCATCAGCAACCGCCTGGGATCACTCCTCAAACTGCCCTTCCCTGCATGGAACAGGCCTGGGCTCCCCATCCATGGAAGTGTCCAAGGACAGGCTGCAGGGGGCTTGGGACAACCTGGGGTAGTGGAAGGTGTCCCTGCCCATGGACGGGCTTTAAGGCCCCTTCTCACCCAAACCAGTTTGGGATCCTACATAGCTTGGACATTAGGGAAATTCCTCCTGGAAAGGGCTGCCCAGGGCAGGGGTGGAGTCCCCATCCCCGCAGGGATTTAAAAGCCGTGCGGATGTGGCACTTGGGGACACGGGCAGTGGTGGCCTTGGCACTGCTGGGGATGGTTGGACTCAATGGGATTTTCCATCCCGAGTGATGCTGTGATTTGGCCGGCGGGCCCCACCTGCAGCATGTCGAGCAGGCCCTGCCGGCAGCCCTCCTCCATGCCATACTCGTCCACCAGGATGCTGCCCAGGTAGAGGAAGCAGGAGTGCTGGTGTTCCCGGTACACATTCACCATCTGGGGAGACAGGAGCGCTGGCACAGGCACCGCCGGATCTGCCCTGATCCCACATCCCCCCGAGCCGGTGTCCCAGCCTGTGCCACGTGGGCAGGGACATCCCAATGGGTCCCGGCAGCGTCCCTGTGCTGAGGCTCCCTGAGCCAGCACGGCTGCTCCATGGAAGCTTCCCCTTTGAGCCTGGCGGAGCCCGAGTGCAGCAGGGAACACCCAGCTCTGGGATTCACGGATCCTTCCACCAGGCAGGGTCACCTCCCCAGGGAGCTGCACCACGCAGGGTTTGCTCCTCCCAAATCGCACACACACGGGGGCTCCACAACCTCCCGGCATCCCCCACCTCTTCCAAAGCCTCTCTCCTCCCCAAGGGGTTATGCTGCAATTCCCGAGCCTGCCAGGATTTCCTGCAGCACTTCCCAGCACCCGCAGCCACCCCTGCGACACTCCTGGCAGCCACAGTGACCTGAGCGAGCCCTCCGAGCCAGCTGCGTCCCCCTGGGGTCCCCCCTGAGCCCACAGTGCCCCCCGAGCCAGCAGTGCCCCCCTGGTGCCCCCCAGGCCAGCAGGGTCCCCACCTGGGTGACGAGGGGCTGCAGCAGCGCGGCCGAGCCCTTGCCCACGCAGCGCACGGCGAAGCGCAGGCAGCGGCAGCACCGCTCCACGATCCGGTTGTCGGCACTGTGCTTGTTCAGGGTCTCCGACAGCACCGGCCAGATCTGGGCACGGACAGGGGCAAGGAAGGTCACAGCCCACCCTGGGACACCCCCCGCTCCCTCCCAGTCCCCAAAACACCCAGATCCCAGCATGGGACGGCAGATGGGGGAGAAAAGCTTTCTGGAGGAGCCTGGAGTGGTTTATTCCCTCCAGTGCACCGTGGCAAACGGGACACGGGCAGGGAAATCAAACACCCGGGACATTCCCAGAGCCAGGGCCCCTTCCAGGGGTTGAAGCCCCAAATTTCCCCCTCCACACCCCAATCCCTGCTTCCAGGAGGGACAGGAGGGTGCTCCACAGCTCCTGTCCCGTGCAGCCCTGGGCAGACACACGGATCCCCCCAGCCGGGGACTGCGACCCTAGGTACAACACCCCAGGTACACTTGGAAACCCCCACCCACAACCCCCACCAGAACCCTCTCCCCAAATCCCAGTCCTCTCCCACGCACCTCCTGAATGACTTTTTGGCACGGGTGGACCTGGCCGTTCTCGACAATGGGGTTGGTGTGTCTGTGGGAACAGCCAAGGGTTAAGGGGGGTCTGGGGTTAAAGCCAAGGAAAAGGGTTGGAGCTGTGGGAAGTGGACCAGGAACTGGCTTGGGGGGCACCTCGGGAGCTGGAATGTGGGGAAGCCCATTCCTCAAGGGCTGAGGAGAGGGAGGAAGTGCAGATTCAGGCTCTGGGGGAGCAGCTGTGCCCCAGCTCCTTCCTCACCTGAAGATGACGGCAAGTCGATCCAGGGGCACTGTAGGGTCTGAGGAGAGGCCATTGCTTGGCTCCTGGGAGAGCAGCTGGAAAACAAGGAAAAGGATAGGATTTCAGGACCACAGGTAGCCCTGTGCCCAGGGAAGACTCTGCCTGGACACCGACCCCACCAGCAGCACCTTTGCACCTCCTCAAAGCTGGCCCCGCAGCCCCGGCCTTGGCCACAGGCTCCCTGTGTTTCCTCCGCATCCAGAGCCCGCTCCCAGGGGTCTTGGAGGAGCAGGGAGCAGAGCAGGAGGTGGAAGAATCTGGCCAAGGACCACAGGAGGAGCTCCCCAGAACCACATGCACGCCCCTTTCCTGAGGCTTCCTTCCCTCCTCCAGCGTCCTGAGATTTCTGCTCTGTTCTCCTGGGTCTGCGTGGAAAGGTCACTTGGGCCAACACAGTTTTGGGACAGGACATGACCTTTCGGGGCCCAGTGTCCCACAGGGGAGTCAAGTTCCCACCCGCTCCATCCTGGGGAGGCAGGGTGCAAGCTGCCCACGGCACTCGTGGGGTCACAGAGACTCCCGGGCTCCTTGCCAGACAGTGATTCCCAGGGACGGTTCTCTTCCCGTGAAACAGAGGACACAGCACCAGCTCGGTGCTTCCCAGCCGGGAGGGACCCAGGGCACGGCTCGGTCCTGGACACGTCCCGTGTTGGTGCTGGGCTCTGCTCGCACGGAACAAATGGCAGGAGGAGAGGGAACGGCCTCAAGCTGTGCCTGGGGAGGGTCAGGTTGGATATTGGGGAAATTCTTCCCGGCCCTGGCACAGCTGCCCAGGGCAGGGGTGGAGTCCCCATCCCTGAAGGGATTTAAAAGCCGTGTGGATGTGGCACTTGGGGACAGGGTCAGTGGTGGCCTTGGCAGTGCTGGGGAACGCTCGGACTCGATGGGCTCCAGGGGCTTCTCCAACCCAAACAATTCTGTTACTCTAGGATACACCTCTGGCTCTGAGGACACAGTTGCTGTGGTAGGGCCACTGTCCCCACTGACCCCCCAGTCTGGACGCACCTTCTTGAGCGCCAGCACCTGCACGGCGCAGAGCTCGCTCAGGCACTCCGAGATCTTCTCCAGGGGCAGCCGGGCCAGCACCAGCGCCGTCCCTGCAAGGACACACACGGCTCAGGAGCAGGGACGCAGCACGGGAGGGCAGAGGGACCATGACATTCCCAAATGGAAAGGCTGCGGGACAAGGGCAGGGCCTGGGAGAGTTTCCCTGCAGCCGAACCTGACACTGAAACGCTTCAGTCCAGCACAGAGCAATGCCGGCACAGGGACAGGGACAGGCCAACAGATGCCACAAGCACATCTGGGCCCCCCATGCGTCCCCAGGGTCCCTGTCCCGGCCCAGCAGCACCATGAGATCCCGGGAAGCTCCAGTGAAGGCGCATCAGGGCTCCCAGCCATGAACACGAGGAGCGCTGAGCTGCTCCCAGTGCCACGGGCAGCAGCCACACAGCCCGGCCCCGGCACCGCCTGGCCCCGGCATGGCTGTGGTGCCAACCACCCTGGGGGGAAATCTCCCTGGCTCGGGAATTCCTGGCTTATTCTAAGGGAGGGGGACAAAACCCTTTGGCAGGGAGAGGAGCAGCTCGGCCGGTGCTGGGGCATCCAGGGGATCAAGGAGAGCTTTGTCTCCCATGGCAGCACACAACTGCAGGGAAGGCTCCCTGGCTCTGGGGGTAGAGGCTCCAGCAGCGCTGGAATTCCTTGGAAATCTTCAAGGCACATCCCTGAAACCAGCCATGGTTGAAGAGGCTCATGGTGCCCAACAGTCCAGTGACACCAACACTCTGGGTCTAAACTGCAGTTAAAGTCTCCATTCTTGGGCCCAAACTCTCTAAAATGACCAGTACTCCCAAATTTCCACCCTCTGTGTCCAGCAAGTGATTCCCAGTGTTTGGATGGAGCAGTGCTCCACTGCCAGCCTTGCTCTCAGCACTTCCCACGTGTTCTTCCCACATACCCAGCTCAGCACAGCCCCCGAGCTCTGTCTCAGGGATGGGGACAGTTTCCAATCCAAGATTTATTTCTGCCTCCAGCCCCAAGGGAACTCCTGAGGACGCTCTGCATGCGGAATGGGACTTGGGGCACATCGGGACAAACCCTGCGAGGATGGGGCTCAGCACCCTGGGGAGCGACTCCCATGGATACCCCAGCAGTTCCCGTAGATACCCCAGCAGTTCCCACGGATACCCCAGTAGTTCTCACAGATGCCCCTGCAGATCCCACGGATACCCCCGCAGATCCCGCGGATACCAACCCTTGAGCAGCCCCACGGCGGCCTCAGGCGACAGCGCGAAGGAGTCGAGGGCGCGGGCGATCTCCAGCAGCCCCGAGAAGTGCTGGGCCATGTGGTCCCGGCACACGGAGCAGATGTTGTGGATGGCCTTGGCCGCGGCCGACGCCAGGCGCCGGTCACAGAGCCCCTTCATCAGGTAGCCCAGCACGGGATCTGCGGAGACAGGGGGTCAGGGGGCGGCGGGCGCAGCGGGGCCGCGGGGCCGCGGGACTCACCCAGGAATTGCGGGTTCCTGTCCACCACCTCGCTCATCTCGCCCACCAGCTCGATGCTGGTGTAGCGCACGGCCGTGTGCACCGACTCGGGCAGCCGCACCACGCCCTCCAGTACCTCCACCAGCGTCGGGTTGTTCTCCCTGCGGGACAGGCTCGGCTCAGCTCCCGGAGTGCCGCGGTGTGGGCTGGGAGGGGCTGCCAGAGCCGGGGTCCGGACCCACCGCCACACCAGACACACTGCATGTGGGATGGGACTGGGAGCACACTGGGACAAGCCTGTGAGGATGGGGCTCAGCCCCACGGATACCCCAGCAGATCCCCACGGATACCCCAGCAGATCCCCAGGGATACCAGTGCCACGGCAGAGAACAGACAGGCAACACCGAACACCTCCAGGAGGGAGAGCCCCACCACCAGCAGGGGCGTTCGCTATCCGGGAGCCGCCTGCTCTGGCGAGGGAAGGTGGGATGGGGCGGTCCTGGGCCGGAGCCTCGTGGGACGGGCTGGTGGGAGCAGAGTCCCCAGTGCTTCCAGCCAGGGCTCCCGGGAACACAACACAGAAAAAATGAGCAGGAGCAGCCTCAACACAGATAACAGGAGCTGGTGACGTGAAGGGACTGAGGTGACTCCTCCAGGCGCCCGGGGAACAGGGGGATAGGATTCCCAGCCTCACACGGAAGGGAGGGATGGTGTTACCAGCCTGGGAAAAGGAGTGACGGCAATCACAGCCTCCCAGGGAAGAGAGGGATGGGGATCACAGTGTCCTAGGGGAGGGAGGGAGAGCATTCCCAGCCCAGGGAAGGTCAGCTGGGCTGTCCCACTGCTGGCAGTGCGCAGGACTCGCTGTGGGCTCACCACCCTGGGTGTCACCTCTCCATACTTCCCCTGTCACTAACAGGGGAGGAAACACCTTCAGTGACTTAACCTTCCCTGAAAATGCCCAGGAAAACTCCGCCTGGATGTGGAAGGATCCACAAGGAATGGTTTGGGTGTGAACGGACCTCAAAGCCCACACAGTGCCATCCCTGCCATGGGCAGGGACACCTTCCACTGTCCCAGGCTGTTCCAAACCCTGTCCAACCTGGCCTTGGGCACTGCCAGGGATGGGAGTGTCCTTGGGACATCTGTGGTGTCTGTGTCACACGGAGGCAGCCCAGGCCCCCCAGCCCCCCTGGACACGGGCAGGACTCACTGGTCGACGCTCTTGGCGATGGAGGCCATGATGAAGAGCACGGCCTCGGTCACCTCCCAGGGCGGGTTCCCGTCCTTGAGCGTCGCGTAGAGCTGCAGGAGGGGACGGTCACCGAGGGGCCATGGACCCCCAGCACCAACCCCCACCCCCAAAGCCCTGTTCCTGACCACTCCCGTCCCCAAACTCCCAGCCCTCACCCATCGCACCCCCAAACTCCCACCCCAGCCGTGGGCCCGCAGAAACCCCACATTCCACAGGCCACCCTGAGACTGCGGGACCACAGCGGCTTTCCCCAAAATGTCAGACACCTCCTGCTGCCCCCACACCTCCTGCT
>VZTI01005934.1:56442-69610 GCA_013397865.1 Struthidea cinerea
CATAGGGACACACACACACCCTGACCCAGCTGTTCATAGGGACACACACACCCTGCCCCGGCTGTTCATAGGGACACACACACTCCCACCCCCCACTGCCCCGGCTGTTCATAGGGACACACACACTCCCACACCCCACTGCCCCGGCTGTTCCAGAGGGGACCTTACGTGGTCAGAGTCGAGCTGGCAGTGCCGGGCCAGCGCGTGGAGCAGGCGCTGGATGTAGGCTTTGAAGATGCTGTGGATCACAGCATCGTCCGTCTTGTACAGGTGCTCCCCCAGTCTGTACCAGAAGTTAAAGGAGATTTCTACCACCTGTTTGGAAAGGAAAATCCAGCATTTTGTTACCAGCAGAACATATTTTCCCCCCTGTCAGTGGTCCTGATGGAGAAACAGAAACCCTCCCTGAGGTGCTGGCAGTGGTGGCACCACAGATCTGTGTTGGTGCTCCGGTGTCACACAGTGGTGACACAGGGACAGGTTCCCCCAGAGCCACTGATTTCTCTGCCTGTCACTCAGTGAAGGACCTGGAACCCCCAGTGACCCTGAAGACCTGTCCCAGCCCAGGCAGCCAAAGCCTCTCCGGCCCAGAACCACCCCGGAGCGGGGCCGGGGGCTCTGGGGGCAGCTCGGGCTGGAAGCGGACGCAGCCCCTTTGTGGTGGGCTCTCTCATTTATCGTGGGGTTATTGCACAAAAACCACGAGTGTGGATTTGGCCAGGAGCAGCTGCAGAGCTCCACATCCCCCTCGGCACCGACGGCACAGGATGAGGTCGTGGCCAAGGAAAACTGAGCTTAACAGACCTGGGAAGAGAGGAAAAGGGTCCCAGGGACCCCAGCGAGCACGTGGGGCCGGCTGGAGCACAGCCACTCCGCACTTCCCACGGCAAACCTGCCATGCAGCCCCTTCCATCCACTGAACACAGGCAGGGATCAGCTACAGGGACTTAATTACCGGTTTGGGAAGAATCAAAGGATAAAGAATTAAACAAAGGATAAAAAGAGACCAAAACAATGACAAGTTTTGCTCCTGAGGCAGGTGGGTGGGAGCTTTGACGAGAACCAGCATTTCAGTCACTCGCAGGGCAAAATTCCCAGGAACCACAAATCCCCACTGAGCTCGACTTTAACACGTGGGAAGGCACTATCAGGGGTTTTGGAGCTGCGCTGGCAATCCCAGACTTCCAGGACAGCCAGAAGGAAACGCGAAGCCAGAGTCCTGCCCACGAGCGCAGAGCAGGCATTCCAGAGCCAGCAGCTCACAGGGACCAAGGCCACGACCGTGGGGCAACGGAAGGGAAGGACCTTCCCTTCTGAGGGGGCTCTGGAGGGTGGGGTTTGGGCTGCGGCTGCCCCGCTCACCTCGTACTGCGGGTGCCCGGCGCAGATGAGCAGCAGCTCCAGCGTGCGCAGGTCGCCCAGGCCCTGGCCCGGGGTGCACACGATCTTGTCCAGGAAGGTCTCACACAGCTCGGTGAACACACGGCAGTAGTTGAGCACCCTGGGGAGGGACAAGGGCCCGATCAGCCTCACGGGCTTTACCCCAGTGCAGGGCAGGGCTGGGCCAAAATGTGCCCAGAGCCGTGGTCAGAGCGAGAAACCCCAACTTCTGCTTCGTCAGCAGCTGGGAAACGCCTCGGCAGGGGAAGTGGGTGCAAACACGGGGTTCCCATATGCAAATCTGCCGAAATACTCATCTCGTACTTCTCCAAAAGCCCAGTGCCAGCTGTGAGGGCACGGCTCCAGCCCAGCCCAGCCCCTGGCCCCTCCATGTCTCTCTTGCAGCGAGGGGCCCAGACCTGCCCCCAGGATTTGGGTGCGACCCCACGAGTGCCCAGCACAGGGACAGGCACTGCCCAGCCCCCGTGCCCCCAGCACTGCTGATGCTCCTGGCACTGGTATCTCCACTTGGAGGCTGACATGGCGCCAGCGGGGTCAGTGCTGTCCTGCCCGTCCCCTCCCGGCCACGGCGCAGGTCCCTGTCACTCACTTGTCCAGGTCCTCCCGTGCCACAGCCATGTGATAGGCACTCTCGAGGGTGAGCACGCCCTGGAAGAGCTGCAGGGCCAGGGGCAGGTTGGTCTCCACATTCTCGATGGCGTAGAGGGCCGAGCACACGCAGTCCGACGCCGCCTCGTGCAGATTGGACGATGTCTTGTCCTGTTGCTGCAAGGCACAAAAGCCCAGCAATCATCACAGAACCATGGAATACCCTGAGCTGCAAGGGACCCACAGGGATCGTGGATCCAGCTCCTGGCCCTGCACAGACACCCCAACAACCCCACCTTGGGCGTCCCTGGGAGCGGTGTCCAAACGCTCCCGGAGCCCCCCTTCTTCCTGGGAAACACTCACCAGCACCTCGAAGAGCAGGGACAGCAACTTGCTGTTGGCCATGAAGGTGCTGTCCAGGACACCCAGGTTGAACCAGCTGCCCAGGCACCGGAAGATTTTGATGAGCATCTTCTCCTCATTGCCCGCCTTCTCCACACACGTCACCTGCGGGGACACGGGAGAACCGGTCAGGATCCGAGCCCAGCGGTGATCCATGAGAAATAACCGGTGACATCCTCTGCAGCCCATGTAAGAACATCCCACAAGCAGGCTGCTCCCAACATCCCTGTCGCCAACAGCCCCAGACTCAGTGAGAGGGAGGGACAGAGCCCAGACGCTCCCGCCAGCTCCAGCTGCTGTTACAGGAGCAGCGAGAGCAGCTGGAGTGTCTCCCTCATTCCCACTCCTGCAGGATCCCGTGCCAGGCCAGCGGAGCACAGCCACCAGGGTTGCTCACACCTGACAGATTCCAGTTTAATCCTTCTCCCCACAAATCCCCTCTGCAGAGAAGCTGGTGCTGAGAGCCAGACCTGTCCCCAGGGACATTCCAAATGTGCCATCCCAGTGTCCAAGCCAGGACGTGCTGGGATGTGGGATGGCAGCAGCTCACTCCCAGCGCTGGCCAACGCTCCAGCTGCAGCCCAGCACCCAGCAGAGCCCTGCCCAAAGCCCCAGCCTTGACAGGCACAGGGAAAGGGGAAGAGGTGGTCGGGAGAAAGACCCCAGACCCCCTAGACTGGCCCAGGAATCCTTGCACGAGAGCTTCCAGAGATCCTCTCTCCTCACTTGACACTTCAGTCCTAAAGGCAGAATGCTGGACCCCATCCCAGTCCCTGGAAGGCTGCTTTAACCCCCCATTTTGTAACTGAAAATGGGAATTTGGCATTCAAATCCCACACAGAAAAGGTAAATTTGGCTCTTCAGGAAGCACCAGGAAACACCCCTGCTGGCACCAATAGGGAAAGCTCGGGAAAGCTCCAGGCAGGTGCAGAGGGAGCAGGAACGTGCAGGGACAGGGCCAGCCCTCGGTGATCCTGTGTCAGCTCCGAGCGGCCGCGAGCACCAGAGCGAGGGGACACTGCCTGTGTCCCCAGTGTGCCAGCCAGGACCTCCCAGAGATCCTGGGAAAAGCTGGGGCTGGACATGGCTGGAGGGGACAGCCCAGTGTGGGGACTCTCTGACATGCCAGCTAGGATAGCCAGGGGCCCCAGGAAAAGCTGGGGGTGGGGCTGGCTGGGCAGGGTGGCACTGGATGGGGACTCGAGGAAGGTGAAGGAATTTCAGAGTGAGCAAGGGCTTGCTCAGACAGCTTCTCCCAGGAACGGGCGGAGCTGGGCTGCCCTGATGGCTGCGGTGGCACTGGCAGGGAATTCCGCTGGGATAAACACGGAATGGGGAAAGGCTTCTCCAGCAACACCTGAGCTGCTGAGCAGAGGACACGGCTCAGCTCCATCTCCTGACACAGGATAAGGGGAAGCAGCCTCGAGTTGTGCCAGGTGGGATATTGAGGAAATATAGGGATAGTGAGGTGGGATAGCGAGGTGGGATAGCGAGGCTTAGGTGGGATATTGGGAAAATTCCTTCCTGGAAAGGGCTGTGCAGCCCTGTCACAGCTGCCCAGGGCAGGGGTGGAGTCCCCATCCCTGGAGGGATTTCAAAGCCGTGTGGATCTGGGGGATAGGGACACGATCAGTGGTGGCCTCGGCAGTGCTGGGGGATGGTGGACATGTGGGCTCTGAGGGCTTTTCCAGCACAAACAATTCCACGATGCCGGGGCGCCGGGGGACAGAGGGAGCTGCAGCTGGAGGCGCTGCCCAGGCCCGGCCCCGCTCACCAGCAGTGACACCACGGTGCTGGAGTAGTAGGCCAGGTCCTCGATGATCTCGGTGCGGCGGTTGGCCCCGATGCGCAGGGAGCGGCTGTGCACCTCCTCCGGCAGCACCGTCAGGATCTCCAGCAGGAAGGGCAGCGACGTCACGTCGTTGCTGTACCTGGAGCGGGAGCAGGGGCAGGAGACACCTCAGCACCAGGAACAGCACAGCGGGAGCTGGAGGGGCATCCCGGCCCGCGGCAGGGCTTTGAGGTCCCTTCCACCCCAAGCATCCCAGGACTCCATATTGCGCGGATTCGGCAGCAGTGTCACCTCAAGGACAGGCCGTGTCCAGCACAGGGGCACAGCCCTGCCAAGAGGAGCCTCCAGGATGGCTCAGGATTTCCCACAGAGCAGTGCCAGAAGCTTTCCCAGCCCGTGAGCTCTGAGAGTCCAGGTGCCACTGCCCAGATAAATCCCGTCCCCTCCTGCTGCCAATGGACACAGGGCCACCTCAGCGCGGTGGCAGCCCCAGGGACTGTTGCTGTCACTGTGCAGCAGCGAGTGGCATCCCGTGGGGACACCCAACAGTGACCAGCTCCAGCCTCGCTGCTCCATCCCGCAGCACAGCTCCAGCTGAGGGGAGAGGGATCATCCCAAACAAAACAGGGATGAGGAAAAGCGCTGAGTGTTGGGCTGTGGGCAGGGAAGCGTGCACAGCAGACAGCCCCTCCTGCCGCCACCCAGGGCACCTGAAACCAGGGATCACGGGAGAAAAACTGCCCTTTCCTGGACCACACGGGACCACCCGCCTGACACCTGCCCACGGGACAATGCCCAGTCCAGAGCCAGAACGGCCACTCACTTCTCCACCAGTGTCTGCACGCAGCCCTTCCACGAAGCCATCTGCAGGGCGAGGTCAGCTATTGCCAGAGCGAGCTGGAAGGGAATAGGAAAACACACGGATCAGTGTGGGGAGTGCTGGGATGTGCCCAGGAGAAAGGGCTGGCAGGCAGCTCTGGAATCCACCCCTACCATCCCTGCCAGCAGGTAACTCCGGAATCGTTCCCAACATTGCCTGCGGGCAGGGAGCTCCGGGATCCATCTCCACCACCCCTGAACTGCGGAACACTGTCTGCCCCCAGGGGTGACACTCCCTGCCACAATAGTCAGGGGCTGGAGGAGCAGCCTGGCCTCAGCCTGGGGTGTCAGACCCCCCAGTGCCACAGGAACGCATGGATAATGGGAACGAAGGGCGCAGAGAAAACCCCCTGAACGCCCAGAGCGCTGCTGGGTTTGGTCTCAGGGAAAACCCCTGCTCCTCCTCGCCGCACAGCAAACGAGGATGAAGTAATGGATGTCACTAAAGGAACCAAGTGATGAAGGAGGGAGAACAATCTTGTGGCAGGCCAGGAGCAGGGATCAGCCTGCCCTGCTCTCCAGCCCAGGGAGAGCGGTCCCAGAGTGACTGCCAGGAGCAGGACACGGAGGGAGCAGCTCCATCCCTCCCCTGCCAGCACCCACCTGTGTGACGATGACCGGGGACAGGTCCTTCAAGTTCTGGATGTGGGACAGCAAAGAGTCCCGGAGCGAGGCGTGGGAATCCGTGGGGAGTTCATAGAATGAAGTTTGGATCTTCATCTTCATGGTCTGCGCCGCGAAGTAGCAGGACTCCACATCCTGGTGGATCTGCAGCAGCTGGTCCGAGATCTCCCAAGCATGGACCTGTGGGAAGACCATGGCGTGGTCAGTGGGCAGGGCCGGGAGGTCAGGGGGCTGCAGACAGTCCAAATTCCCCAATGGAAGCACGGCCCTGTCCTGCCAGAGAGAGCCCAGAGAGGCCCTGGAGCTGCTGCAGGGCTGGAGCCCCTCTGCTCTGGAGCCAGGCTGGGAGAGCTGGGGGTGTTTCCCTGGCGAGGAGAAGGCTCCAGGGAGAGCTCCGAGCCCCTTGCAGGGCCTGAAGGGGCTCCAGGAGAGCTGGAGAGGGACTGGGGACAAGGGCCTGGAGGGACAGGACCCAGGGAATGGCTTCCCACTGCCAGAGGGCAGGGATGGATGGGAGATGGGGAAGGAATTGCTGGCTGGGAGGGTGGGCAGGCCCTGGCACAGGGTGCCCAGAGCAGCTGTGGCTGCCCCTGGATCCCTGGCAGTGGCCAAGGCCAGGCTGGACATTGGGGCTGGGAGCAGCCTGGGACAGTGGGAGGTGTCCCTGCCATGGCAGGGGTGGCCCTGGAAGGGCTCTGAAGGGCTCTGAGGTCCCTTCCTACCCGACCATGCCATGACTCCCCAAACTCCCCTGACTGCAGAACCCTGACCGTGCTGCCATCCCAGCTCAGGCTGGGGGCTGGGAAGGTGCTGGCGCTGGGACAGCCACCCAGGGAGGGACAGAGCAGCTCCACAACAGCCTGACATCGGCAGAGACCCCACAACCCCTCTGGGAGAGCAGATTCCACAGCGGATCTTGCAGGAAAGGGCAGTCAAGAGGCTTCTCTGGGCTGAGTGGAGTCTCACGTGGAAACGAACACGGAGAGAGCCCAGCAAGGGACAGGTGGCAGGAGGGGGTTGGACAAAGGTCTCCCCAGATCAATATCAAGACATGGAATCCCAGGACTGAGGACACCAGGCCCATCTGAGGGCCCACACCAGGACTCCAGAGCAGAACATGGATGTGCCCGAGAGCTGGAGGAGAGCCAGGCAGGAAACCACAGCCTGCCCGGCCTCGGAGCCGCTCCAGCCAGTGCCGGGCTGGTCTGAGCCCAAAGGCTCGGTCCTGAGTGTGGGATTGGGGCACTGCTGAGCCAGGGAAACACCAGGCAGACCCCAGAGCCCCCTGGCTGGGCTGGGGCTCGGGAATAGACTCTCACTGAATCCCAGAGTCACTGAGGCTGGAAAAGCCCTCCCAGCCCATCCAGTCCCAGCTGTGCCTCATCCCCACCTTGTCCCCAGCCCAGAGCCCTGAGTGCCACCTCCAGGAACTCCTTGGACACCTCCAGGGATGGGCATTCCAAACCTCCCTGGGCAGCACGGTTAAAAATCCCAAACCCAGCTGATGCGGAAACCTGGGAGCAAAACTTGAGCCAACTCCAGGAGCTTCGGAGCCCTTGTCTCTGACAGCCTTTGGGCCACAGGACTTCCCTGAGCTCAACCCAGCGGGAAATAAAACCTCTGCATCCCCAAAACCCATCTCTGGTCCTCACTGCAGCCTCACTAACAAAGGCAATTCCATCACAACCCTCGGCCAGCCACTCTGACAGCCAAACAGCTCATTGTTATAAACCACCGCCTGCCCAGCCTCGCTTCCAGCTGCATTCCAGCCTGGAAGAAAAAACAATCCCCTTTCCAAATCTCTCCCCCGGGCAGGACAGCGGTACCCAGAGGCTCCACCCCCACCAGTGCTCCAGACCCAAATCCTGGGCCAGGGTTCCCAGGGCTCGCCAGCATCGCACAGGGAACACAAGGGCAGCACCAGGCAGGATCAGCGTGATCCAGGCTCATTCCCAGGAAAACCCAGTCTCTTGCACAAGAAAAAGGAAAACTTTATAGCTGGTGACAGCACAGGGCCTAGCTCCTGATCCCAACTCCCAGAATTTCTGCAAGGAGATCTTTCCACGGCCACTGCAGCCTGGAATGCAGCCGGAGCCGACTGCGGAACCCAAAGGGCCCAGAGAAGCTGAGGAGGACTGGGATCCTCAGCACCCCATGTGCTCCCCTCTCCCCTCCCTTCCTCCTTCCACAGAATCCTTTGAGCTGGAAACCCCCGGAGCCCATCGGGTCCAACCGTTCCCCAGCACTGCCGAGGCCACCACTGCCCCTGTCCCCAGGTGCCACAGCCACAGGGCTCTTCAGTCCCTCCAGGTTCAACCCCACGGCCGGTGGATCCATCCCTGCCACATCCAGGTGGAAGCTCCTCGCAGCTTCCCACGGGACACAGCACGTTTTCCCCCTGGAATGCCGGTCCATCACCATCACTGACCACAGGAGGGTCAAGGAGAGTCTTTCCTGAGCTTTCAGACAAGCTCCTTCGCAGTTTCCAGGCCCTGATCCTCCTTTCCCAGCTGCCTCCACGACATGTGCTGTTCCACGGTCAGTAACTCCAGTATCTCCAGCTACTCCTGGTGTGAAACTTACCCATAATGACTCTGACAGGGAGGGAGAAAAACCTGGAGGCACTGTAAACACCCCCTCTGGATTTATTTACCCTCACCAGGAAGTTCCCAAACTGGGAATAAACAAAAAGTTAAGACACTCAACACCTAAAACTGCCAGAATCCCCAGCAAACCCTCTCATTAAACTCTTTCTCCCCTCAATTAATGGGCTGCTAATTCCCAGTTTGGATGGTCAGAGTGGCAGACACGGGAGATCCTCCCAAACCCACCCACCCCAGAGCACACAGATAATCCCTCTGGGAGCCACCAACTCAGCAAAGAGCACAATTACTAACGGGCTGCGAGCACCAATGACTACAAGAAGTTGTTTCTACGCCTGAAACTCCTCATGGCACATTCAGGAATTCTACCAAGCCTTCAAGAGCTGAATGACATCGGCTCCTGCACCCTCAGGCAGCTCCAATGATGCTGACCTGGGATGAGTGCTGACCTGGGATCGGTGTCCTGGGAAATCCCACCCTGATGGAGCACTCAGCAGGAACAAGTGCATAGGGCAGCAGAACAGGGAGGGAAAAACTTAAAGCAGCGTCAGGAAATAAATAAATCCTCAGTCCTCGACTGAGGGCTGGAGCCCCTCCGCTGTGGAGACGGGATGGGAGAGCTGGGGGTGCTCACCTGGGCACGAGAAGGGTCCAGGAAGGCCTTGGAGCCCCTTCCAGGGCCTAAAGGGGCTTCCTAACCCCAGGCTGTGCCCAAGCAGACTCCCGGTGCTGCTCCGCAGCCGCCGCTCGCGGTGGCCCAGGACCACTGGCCCAGGGCTCCAGGACACAACAGCCAGCAAGCTCATCCTTGGGCACACCCCGGGAATCCGGGGATTTCTCATTTCCATTGGTGTCCTGGCAGCCCAAACCCCACATTTTGGGCCAGGCTGAAGCCCCGAGGACAGGTTGAGCCATGGCCTCATAGCCAAGGGGCCAGGGCTGAGCCTGGAGAGGGGGCACTGGGGACCCTCAGGGGACCTTTCCCCGTGGGCACGGGGCCAGGAGAGTTTATTCCCATGGAAGTGGGAAAGGATTTCAAACTTACTCCCAGGACACTTCATCTGGTACAAAGTGCTCTGGTGGGTTTTTAATTAATTAGGGGTCACTCTGCTCCCCGATATCATCAATACATGAGCTTCGGGGACAGATCAAAGGGACTGTGAAACGTCAGACCCAGACTCTCCAAAGAACCCTGCTGGCTACAAGCCAGAGGATTTCCTTCCCAGAAAGCACTTCCTGAACCACCACCAAAACCCAAACCAACCTCCACGCAATCCACACCAAAACCCCAACACCCAGCTCCCAGCCACGGATCCACGTGGGACATTCTCCCACGGCTCTGCCCCAGACACCAGGGATGCAGAGAAACTGCAGCCATGACGCTCAGAAAGCTGGGACGAGGCCAATCCCCATGCTGGGTATGGCTCCTCTGCCTCAGGAAACCCCAGCGGGTCTGGAATCAGCCCTCACACGACTCCCAGCACGCAGCTGGCTGAAGGATCCTCAAATTCTGGGATTTAGGTCAACTTGCACCTTCAGCCGAGCTCTCCAGTGCTGTGCAAGCTCGGAGCTGCTCCGCCACGTCCGGCCCCATTTCCCAGGAATAACCAGTAGGAAAGGCAAGAGCGAGGCTGCCGGGGGAGCTGACGGACAAACCTGAACCCCCAGTGTCCTCCACATCCTGCCAGAGATCCCAGGGACGGGAACCACAGGGATCTCACTCAGGTTTGGGGGTCCCCAGTGCCAAACCTGAACTCCCACAGAGTGACTCAGGCAGCCAAACTCAGCTTTAGGCTTTGCCTTCTCATGCCCACGACGGCCCTGACCCCCCTGGCAAACAGGGAGAGCTCAGCACAACATCCCTGGCAGTGCCCAAGGCCAGGCTGGACATTGGGGCTGGGAGCAGCCTGGGACAGTGGGAGGTGTCCCTGCCATGGCAGGGGTGGCCCTGGAGGGGCTCTGAGGTCCCTTCCCACCCAAACCATTCCAGGATTCTGTGATTACAACTCCAGAAAGGCAAAAAACAGTGGGAACCCAATCCCCAGAGCTCGTCCCAGCAGAGGCAAACGGGACAGAACTGCCCAGGGCTGAGCACTCTGGAACTGGCAGAGGCTGCCCCAGGGATGCCAGGGACACCCGGTGACAGGCAGCACTGCGTGGACACGGTTCGGCCACAGAAGGGGATCCAAGCAAACCTTGGCTTGGTCCTTTGGGGGTCAATCCCAGGCACTCGATCCAGACCAGGGCACGGGGAGGCCTGAGAGACAAACACCGGTGACAAGGGAGCGCCCAGCCAGGGCCACCAGTGCCACAGTGACTCCCAAGCCCCGGCCTGCCCACCGGTGCCACCGCGGCCCCCAAGCCTTGGCCTGTGCCTGAGTGCCCAGGCAGTGCCACCACTGCCAGAGTGACCCTCGAGCCGGGGCCTGTCCCTGCTGCCACCCCGAGCGGGCAATCGGTTCTGTCCCCACGGACCCTGCAGGGACGCTGGGCAGCAAACCCACCGCTCCCAGGATTTCCATTCCCTGGGCACGACCCTCCCTTGGAGCTCCCCGGGGCTGTGCCTGCTGCACCACGCTTGGGAGCACGGGAAGGGAAAGGAGCAGGGCTGGAGGGGCCAGAAACACCGGAAAGGAGCTTTTCTTTGCCATTTCCCTCCAACAGCCACAGCAGGTGGAGGAAGTGCAGGTGCCACGAGCAGCTCCTGCAGGACGCTGCTCTCACGGAGCTCCGGGGGCAGGGGCCACAGTCACCTCCAAAGGACCCAGTTACGAGCTCCTCCTTCACATTGAGTGGATGAAATCCCGGGGCAAGGAGAGCGCTGCCATTCCCAGCCACGCCTGCTGGAACGGGTAACGAGGAAAGGCCTTAACCCCCCAACCCCAGCGGCTCCTGCAGCTCCGTTTGCCTCCATGAGCACCGAAATGTCCGGGTTTGGCCTCTGTGCCCAAAAACAAGGCAGAAAAACCTCTGCTTTCCCACAGACCTCCCAGGCAGCTCCCCCCGCCACCCCTGCCAGGCTGGAGCATCCCAGCCCTCCCACCCCATGCCAGGGGAGCTCCTGCTGCCGAGCGCCAGCTCCCGCTGCCCCACGGCCAGGGCTGGAATGACCCAGCAGCTCCAAGGAGAGGAAGGTGCTGGATGGAACCAAGCTGGGCCCGGAACACCTGGAAAATCACTGGGATTCCTTCTGAGACCCGGCAAACAAACCTGAGAAAGGACCAGGGTGAAGCAGCACAATAAAAGGGGAGAAGCAGGAATGCTGCTGAGCTGGGGCTGCGCTGCTTTAGTAATAACATCGTTACTGTCGTGGTTATTAACATCATTATTATTATTATTACTACTGCATCAAAAACAACCCAGACAAGCAGGGAAAAGCCCAGAGGAACTGAAGCAGAGATCCCGGCCCTGCAGAGGGTCAGAGTGCTCGGGAACACAAATCAGCCCCAAAAAGCCCAACCTCTCCTTGGGATGGGGTGGCCTGTCCTGAGGACACCCCTTTATCCAACAGGAATCCCCCAGCCCCACGGGGTGACCCCGATTTGGGAGTCCCCAGGACAGGGATTTTGGGGTCTCACCCAGGTTCAGGGGACCCTGTGACAGGAACCACCCCTGAAATGCAAATCTGCCTCCTCCAGCTGCGCTGAGATCTCTGCTCCAGCAAAGCCCCTCTCCAGGGGAAAAGGGGGGAGCAGCTGCCAGAGCCCCCCAGAGCCAGCCACGGGCGCTCCCTTGGGAACTCCAACGGGAACTGGAACGTGGCTGCAGCACTGAAGGGAATTTAGGGGGAAAAAAATGGGGAAAACATTGAGTTTGTGGGAACAAAGAGCCTCGAGATTGGCCCAAGGGTGGGAAGGGGGAAGAGCTGAAGCTGCTCCGGAGGGAGCCGAGCAGGAACTGGGATACACAGAGCAGGGAGGGGGCAGGATACGGCTCCTCCCCAGTCCCAGTGTGAGGGAATCTCATCCCACGGCTCCTGGGGAGGGACTGGGGAGAGCAGGGGGGGAGGACAAGGCGCCCCAAGGGCAGCACAGAGCTCTGGGGAGGGGGGAACATCCACCCCCTGAAGGGGGGGACAAAGCGGCTCCAGCAGGACCAGGTGAGGCCACAAAACACTAACAAACACCCCAAACCGAGTGGAGCTGGGGGACGGAGCCGGGGGTGTGTCCTAAGGGCTCTGGGGAGGGGAACGAGGCCTTGGCTCCATCCCGCCACGGATGCCGGCGGCTCTCTCGGCCGGCTGGCAGGAGAAGCCCGGAGGGAGCCCAAATTTCCCTCGGGGAGCCGATTCCTCCTTCCCAGCTACCTCAGGACTGTGCCAAACGTCCCAGCCCGTTGTTCCTGGTGTTAATCACGGAACCCGGGAATGGGCTGGGCGGGAAGGGACCTCAGAGCCCCTCCAGGGCCACCCCTGCCATGGCAGGGACACCTCCCACTGTCCCAGGCTGCTCCCAGCCCCAATGTCCAGCCTGGCCTTGGCCACTGCCAGGGATCCAGGGGCAGCCACAGCTGCTCTGGGCACCCTGTGCCAGGGCCTGCCCACCCTCCCAGCCAGCAATTCCTGCCCAAGATCCCATCCATCCCTGCCCTCTGGCAGTGGGAAGCCATTCCCTGGNTCCCGGCCCCGCCCCACCCCGGATGGGGCCCGAGGCCTCCCCGCGAGCTCGGGCCCGGACCCCGCCGCCCGCGGCTCTCACCGAGCGCTGCAGTTCACCCAGCCAGCAGCTCGCCCGCTCCTTGCCGCTGGGGTCGGGGTCGTGGTAGAGCGCCTGCACGGCCTGCTGGACGAGCTGCAGGCTGGGCCGGCCCGGCCCGCGCTCCATGGCCGGTCCCTCAGCGCCGCCCGCCCGCCGCCATCGCCGCTCCGCCGCACCGGGCC
>VZTI01005935.1:0-34687 GCA_013397865.1 Struthidea cinerea
AAAGCCAAAACCAAACCAAACCCAAATCGAAACAAAGCAGTCTGGCCATTGCTGAAATATTTTATTCTCCTATTGGCAATTTATTAATTTTTTCTACTGGTAACACAAAAGGTTCAGTTTGGACCTCAGTACACCCACCTGGAGTTGAGAGGAATGCTCCTGAAGACTTTATTGGGAAGCAATGATTTCAAAGATTAATTACTGATGGAGATTGAAGCTGAAGCTGACATGAGTGATTAAAGTAAGGAGAGGGGTACATGATAACATAACCTCCCACATCTGTATAATGGGAAGTTCCACATAACAAGTGAACTACTGCTGGGTGAGCAGAGCAATGCTGTCTTGTTTCTCCCTCTGTGCTCTGTGTCAAACTGTGCTGGGTCTGCACCAGCCAGACAGCTGAGCTACTCCTGGAACTATTCCACAGATGCCTTGACATGCACTTCTAGAAAGACATTAACTTTACAAACCTTCATTCTGTTGGCAGTATAAAAAAGATTTTAATGTGATTGCCTTAGACATCTTTTAGAGGTCTAAAAGAGGTCCATACTTGGTTTAGCTATGAGTAGTGCAAGAGATATGAAGTTACCAGGTTCTAATAAGTGTCTTTGTGATTTACCTTGTGTCTATCACATTATGACTAATCCATATGTAACTTGAAGATAATGACTGAGTATTAAACTTCATTGAACACTCAGGGTGCTACAAGTCTGGTTGAATGTTCTAATCTAAAATGAAATCTCATTCTTGTGAAAACTAAAATGTCAATATCATTTGCAATATTAAATGCAAAATATTGATTCCTATTTTGCTGGCTCAAAAGCATAAATTAATTTAAAAAGCCTCCAAACCTACAGAGTGAAATCCTGGTTTTCTTGGATTTCCTATTTCTATCATAACAGTATGAAAAATTATCCATTAATATTATACTACGCAGCTAGGTACTGCATAAATTTTAAAAAGATATTTCCTCACCTGCAAAAGCATAACTCTAAGGGAGAATAATTAAACTGACTTTTTTCCTCATAGTCTCATCACAAGAATATATTTTTTTCAAATTCAGACAGATGTGAAGGACTGAGTATTAAGAGATATTGCAGTCAGTATCCCAGTCCTTTTAAGTAACATTTTGAAAAGTCCTGAGCACTTTAAAATTTTACATTCCTTACTTAACTTTGAAGTATTTTGTCTTTCTCATCACAAAAAGGCAAACCTTTGGAGGTGGCACGTCTCTCAGCCTTTTCCGCTTACGTCACTGAAAACAGAAACTTTAGGCAAGAAAATATTACTGAGATGTTAGCTTTTCAAGATTTCCTTGGGGGGTTTTTCTGTGTGTGGTTTTTTTTTTTTTCTCTCTGTTTTACTTTTTTGCTGTTGCTGTTGGTTGGTTGGTTTGGTTTTTTGGCACGGGACTGCAGGATTACACTTGAGCTTGGCTATAGGATTTACTAGCCTGCTGATGAAGCTCGTGGGGCTTTCGTGGTATATAAGCCAAAAAGAAAATGAGCAAAGAGCAAACAAGAACCTCTAGCTAATGCAGGAGACTTCTGAAGAACCCTGCACAACTTCCAAACCCTCAGCCTAGATCTGGAACAAACATGAGACTTTGTGCAGCAAGCAGTTCTCACTCCTTTTCTGTTTGTTTCTTGAAAGAGAAAGGATCAGAAGGAGAATAAGAAAAACCAGCCATGTACGGGGTTGATGCAAACAGGCTGTCAGTAACCAAAAATTACAGAAATTATAAATATCCTATTCCATTACTGGTACTTGTACGTTAAAATACTGTATCATATTTTTATAATAATAAGATAATTAATTTTATTGTGTCTCTTAAAAAAAATCCTAAATAGTCAAAACTAACTCCTGAATTAGATTTTATTGACTTGAAAACAACAAAATCTTTCAGTCTTTACTCAGTGGATGAAGAAATATATTTTGTTTGATTTAAACACTGGAAGCATGAAGTTTTTCATGGAACTTCATCTGTCACATTGTTTTGTTTGTAAAAGTGCCTCATTCTCAATTTACTGTTGAAAAAAAGAATTGTCAGTAATGGTTAAACCAGTTCAATGTGCATAGTATGATGACAAGAACAACAACAAGATTATATGACAGTATATAATCAGACTATGTAACTGTACTGTACTGCTCCATTTGGTTTGTGGGTTTGATTTTAAATGTAGAAAATATTATTAGCATATGGGGTTAATCAGCTTTAAAAAAAATGTTGATTAATAGCCAAAACGACCAAGGTAGAGCTGTATCTTCAACACAAGTATTTAATATAGTTTTATTCCTCACGGTTTCTTGCTGAATAGCCATTATGGTCTATTTCATTTTTACTGCTGAACGAATTCATGAGACTTTCTGTGTGTGTCAATGTGATACAGTCAATTTTCAAATCCATTTTCCTAAACCAGAGCCAAACGCTGCATGATGCAGAATATGTTATAGTCAAAGGACAAAAGGCAATCAGAGGAGCACACAAATCTCTAACAAAGCAAGGCACATTAAAAAGAATGAAACTAACTCAGCTGTGTTAGTCATACAATTGCATTTCAGTGATGATAAAATATGTTGCTGGGTCAGACCTAAAAGCTATAGCACTATAATATTGCACAAATACCACTGAGATTAGGTACCCAAATACTTCTTTCTGTCAACTGAAACACCAAATTGCCTAAGTTGTCAGCTTTTATTTTGGCAATTTGCTGCTTTCTAGCTTCTTCCATGCTCACAAACTGTGATAATGGATAAGGCGGGTTTGTCTTGTTGGCTTTAATTTTATTTTTCCCTTTAAACTTGCCTTCTTTAACTGTGATACTGCAGGAAGGAGTTTTTTAATGCTTGGCACTCTGTGAGAAAGGTAAACATCATTTTCCTGAGAAAATCCAGAACCCTAAAGGCTCTAGCTGTGTACACAGCCAAGACATTTCTTTTCAAGAGCCCTTAAGCATGAGGATGATCATCAGGTATGAGAAAATGCAATTGGAAAAGTACCAATGTTACAGAAATATTTTTCCCATGTTGTAACATGAATGTGAAGATTCTTTGCCTAAGTACTGAGTTGCGCATGAGTATGCTGTGAGACAGCCACCCTCAAGGCATAATACAGCTGAAGCTGCTGGGGAGTGAACTCCCCAGAAGAGTCATGATTTACTGCTGACCACACCTACAGCACTTATAAAATGTCAGTACAGCACATCTTGGTGTGGGAGAGAAAAATGCAGCCAAGAAACATTTCCTTCAAGAGCTCTTCTTTTCCAGGGTTAATGTCTGATGTTATGTTTTCACTGAGTTTTTGTGCTCTTTTTCTTTCAAATCAGAATTTTCATGGTAATAGCATTTGCAAAACACCTACTGTGTACAACTCCTCCGGAGGGATTTTGTGGAAGGATTCCAAGTCCTTCTTTCTTTACATATTTATATCTATGAAAGAAGTTATAGTGCTTGTGGATAAGAAAGAGTTGGAACTGCTTGCATCTAGATGTCTTTTATTATCCACAGGCAAAACCTGGGTGGGTATCTAGGCCTCATTATGCCATTTGACTCTTTCTTTGACACGAGGGCTGATACAGCTTAAATGAAGGACTGTGGTCCTGGTATGAGATCTCACTGTCAAAAGGAGACATCACATAAAGAAGACACATTGTGTCTTCTAAGTCTACAGACAAAAGATTGTATTAGAGCTGTGTGGTGGGAGGAATAACAGACAGACAAGAGATGCCATGGGAGAACAGTGTCACTTCATTTATTACCTTTTAAACCACTTGTAGAGGGCAGCCGCTTTTCCTGCTAACAGCCTGACAGATGGACAGGTGAAAGGAATCAATACTTTCTGGTGTGTTTCTCATAAAATGGACACCCGACCTTCAATGGACACCTCCAAAGTACTGTCTGCAAGCGGCTGCCAGTGCTGGAACTTTTAAAACAAAAAATGCAGTGTGAAAGTTGATAGCTGAGGATTGTTTTCTACTTACTGAGCAAGATTGTTTCTCTGTCAGAAATAACCATTATGTTTTACAGGTATCCAGGGAGGATCTGTACAAACATGTCCCCAACACGTAGAGTCACACCCTGCTGCATAGGGTGTGCAGCATGAATCACAGACAGAAGCACAGTTTGAAAGTTTGGCCTGGATTTTTTTTTTGCAGAGTGCAGATGTCCCACAGTAGTTGAAAAAATTATGTGCAAAATTTACTTGGGAACAACCCAAGGAACAGATTCTTTTTTTTCTGCAATGTCCAGCTTATCAGGAAACATTGCCTTTGGGGTGTTACTCTCACAATTAGTTAAATCCCAAGACAAACTTTGCAACATTATAAAGTGCCTATTTAGCACTCTGTCAAGGGAAGAGTATCGGCAGATGACTGACCATCTACAGCAGAGGCTGGAAAAATGAGGTAAAAGATAAAATATTAAACATAAAAATGGCAAACACAAAATTAATTATTAATCACACAGAATTCTATTTTAGCAACTTCGGAGTTACCCTGCAAGCACTACACTCAGAATTCTACTGGGAATCTTCTGATGAAAATTAAGCTTGTGCTTTTGTTCAAATTTAGACATTTTGTGAAATAGGTTTTAAGCAAAACTACTTTTACACTTGGTTCACTGCCAGACACATATATTTGTAATTATATACTGAGTTTATCTATTTGTTGAGCAGCTATTCCTAAATGACTGTAGGTGAAAACCTGGGTTCAATCCCTATCTGTCTTCATCCTCTTTGTTTCAGGAGAAAGAAATCAAATATTGCTGATAAACCTGGCCACGAGTGCTCTGCAAAGGGTAATAAATATACCAATAAATGCCAAATGCCTTTTTAGATGACAGCATTAAAACAGAGAGGTGACATGTTTTGCCCAAGGGTAAAAAGCAGGAAGGGGAATGGTTGCTGTTCTCGTGGTTCATGTGAGTTTGTCTGATTCCCAGTCGTGTGTAGGGCTTGGAATGGTACCAAACATGGTGACTCCTTTAACTCACACCTTGAGAACAAATTGTGAAATTCAACAAGGACAGACAAAGGCACATAACCTCTGACAGTGATCCATGCTGGGGTCTGGCTGCCTGAGGGGCAGCTCTCCTGAGGACACCCTGGCAGTTCTGGTGGACACCGAGATGAGCCCATGCCAGAAGTGAGTCCTGGCAGCTGGAATGACCAACAGCACCTGCGGCTGTGGTAACAGAGCATGGCCAGAAGATCAGGGACAGGTTTATTTCCCTCCATTTAGCACTCATTAGACTACATCTAAAACATGCATCCAGCATTGTGCCCCCCTCTAAAACACCAAACACTGATCAGCTGCAGTGATTTTGGAAAGCACACTAAGACCATCAGTGCTGGAGCGCTTGCCTTTGAGGTGAGGCTGAGGGAGATGGGCTTGTTCAGACAGGAGAAGGCAGAGCTCCAGGGGAGACCTATAGGGAAGTTATTTGGGAGGTAGAGTCAGGATTTTCCCAGTGGCATATCACAGGAGGTTGAGAGCAAATTGAAAGCTGAAATGGGAAGTTTGGAGTGGATAGAAGGAGAAATTTTGTCACAATAAGGATAGCCCAGCAGGAGAGCAAGTTGCCCAGAAAAAGTTTGTGCAGTCTTTTGCCTCTGAAGTTTTCAGACTCACCTGGGTAAAGCCCTGAGCAACCTGTTCTGACCACATCTGATCCTGGTTTGAGCAGGAAGCCTGACTAGAGACCCTCTGAGTTTCCCTCACCCCTGAATTCTCCTGTGATCCTCTGACATTGACTTGACTAGTTATACCTCGTCTTAACATTTTGTACTGGCAAGAACTCTAGAATAACACACCCATAGCATGCAGCATCCATGGTTTGTACAGTATTCTTGAATGTTTTTCACACTTTTGGACTGACAGGAGTGAAAATATAAACTTTAAAATATGAATTAGTATCCGTAAATATTGTTCAAGAAAAATAATGTTTTCCAATTGTTAGTATTAAAAAAATACATGATTAAGATTGACCTAATGTTCCTAATAAACAATAATTTAAATAATTCCATTAGTAATATTTTAGGGGTACCCTTCTCACGTTACTTGGTACACCTGTTGGGTCCCTGCTGTAGAAAAACAACACTCTTTTGAAACCACAGTAAAAACACAAGCTTAGTGACTGTGTTGTCAGAGTTCAGTAACATCCAGTTACAAAATATACCAGGGATTGCATCACATAATTGTGGGTGCAGTATTGGTAATATCTATTTCTATAAATGCTCAACTATGTTGGCATTGTTTTTGAGGACACACCATTTCTAATAATTTTGTTGTTGTCATTTTTTTTAATTGAGCAACACGTATAACACGTACAAAGGGATGGCAAGAACCTTATGGATAGTATGAACTGGCAATTCAAGGGTAACATGGAATTTTTTCTTTTTTTTGACAGAAATGTGTTTCATTTTCATGCAGTCCACACCTGCTTCTAAGTCTGAGATCCATTTTCAGAGAAAATCCCTTCAAATTTCTGTAGCTGGCAGAAAGGGGTTTGAATTTGTGCATTTCTGTCAATACTAATTTCATATTGCTCAGGCTTCCAGCTCCGAAACCCCCCTGTTGCAGTCCTCTTCAGAGATATTGCCCATGATGCCATGAATAAGCAAAGGTGAACTCTCCTGGTTCAAATCGGCTGGCTGGAGATTCTGACAGAGATGATCCATAAACTGTACTTCCAGGTTCTTTTGTGACACATGAAACCCTTTGCTACAAGCCACGCTGAAAAGAGTGGCTCACCACTAAATCTGGAATTTAGAATGTATCTTCTCAGACATCTGCTCAAGGTAACTGCATGACTTTCAGCCAGTGTAGCCCCGTGTAACTCAATGCAGTTCTGGAAATGACTGACCAGAAACTGTTGATTCTGAATACATTTATATGTAAACAAGACACAATATTTTAAGTGAGAAACTCAACATCTTCATGCAATTACCTCTCATTGTCTTTCTTTTTTATTTTTGTGGGTGTTCCAGAAAGCTATTGGCACTGGTATAAAGAGGGATTAATTCACAATAGCAGTGACTGACACACAAGGCTGCTTCTAAGCCAGGGCTTCTGCCTTTTCACTAGTAGCTCCTATGTGTTTCTTGTATCAGGCCATTGCACACTACTTCTTAAACCTTTATCTCTTCTGATCTTACTCCAGTGCTTACATCTATCTGCTTTTGCTGCTGTTCAGTCACCTAAGTGAAAAAAATCAGTGATGCACACATAATTTTGACTAAGCACAGATTTAAAAGTAACCTGCTTCCAAAATGCTTTAATTAGTTATAGGGGATTGTAAACTTTAGGAATATAAAAATGAAAAGAATGAGTCTTAAAATTGTTATTATTTCAAGTGATTCATCTCAGAATCAACCTGACATTTGCATACAGATTAACTCCTGTTTTTCTGTCCCTTTCCCAAAAATTCCAATGTCAATTCAAAGCATGCAGATAAAGTTGTTAATTAGTACGTTTGTTTGTTTTCCAATTGCAAGAAGACAGCAGCTTGAAATATGACTAAATTTAACTCCTTTCCTTACGTGTAAGATAGTATAATGACAAATTCATGTAAATGTGAATGATTAAGAGGATGCTCTGAATCCCAAAGCAAGGACATGGCACATTCTCTGTAGTACCTAAAGGTAAGTATACCACCACTTGCACCTTATGCTGGGGCTGTCTGAAGCTGTTGAGGGAGCACCGGTTCACAGTCTCTGTATCCCAGAAGATGCAGATAAAGAGCCAGCAGCACAGTTCATAGAGAAGCCCCACGATAACCAGCCTCTACACTGCCCCTGATATGACAGGCAGAGTACCACAGCATACACCTCTGCAGACAGATATAGCTCATGTTCCTCAATCCAGAATGGCAAATGCTGAATCTGAAAGCTAAAACACCATGGATTTTTATCTACATTTCACCCCACTCACTGACAAGCACAGGATGCTTGAATGTAGATATTTCTTCTGAGCAGTCAAAGAGAAGAAAAATAGCAAAGGTTCTTTAAATAAAACTGTGTGACACTTAAACATGTTTTTATGTTTTACACCAAGAAAGAACTGCTACATCTGACACCTTTTTTGGCCCTGGTTGTCAAAATATATATGCTTCCTGGAAGATGCTGTTCTTAGTATTGTGTCTATTCCTTGCCATCCCCTTTATCTGCGTCTCTTTCAAACTTAGAACACCGTGATTATCCAGGGATTGATTGGGTGCTGATATAAAAACATCTATGATAGTCAAAATCCTTCTGTGTTTCTCTGTAGTGTGACAACTTAGCACTCTGCTTGCCTGTCTTCCTGCCAGCATTGCCTGGAATTTTGGAATGTGTCAGATGTTGTTGTAGTATAATTGAACACATCAAACTTTGCATTTGGCAATAAAACCACCTGCAACTGTGCAGCTTAACATTTTCCTATTGGTAACCAAATATTCTACAATTAGAAATAAAACAGATCCTAAACAAGTCTTTATTAATTAATAAGGGATAGATTTTTTTAGGTATCTATAATCCGAACCACCAAAATCCAATAGTATGAAGTGGCCAAGTCCATGCCTAAACTGTGTGGCCATGTCTCTACACATGCTTTTTTAAACACTCAGTTCAACTTGCCATGTATCAGAACAACACATAAAGGTGAACAGTGTAATTTCAACCTGTGGGACACGAGCCCTATATAGTAGGGAACAGGGTACAATTTCTAGATACCAAAACCTTGTAAGAACAGCAGGAAAGTTTCAATTTCACTGGTTTTAGAGAGATGTCCATTCCTGATAAGGATTAAAAGGAGCATTGATACCTTACAGCTTTTGATTTATGTTCACTGAAGTAATCTTGGAAGGGTTAGCTCTGTACCCATGGACATAAGACTGTGCAGAGGGATGCTCAGAAGTCATTAGTTTGATCAGCATACACAAAGTCTTACAGTCCTACGTTTTTGAATAACTTGAACCAGATTTTGGCCTTGGATGTATTGGAGTATAAGCTATTTGTGTCTGTTCATACAATTTTTTGGAGAGCTCAGTGTCAAGATAGGTTTTTATTAGAGTACTAATGATAGCCATATGCTATACTGGAGGTCTTCATCAAAGCCATGAGGTGTGCATCAAAGGAAATTCTCTTTCCTGTTGTCATACATGTCACAGAACCTTCCCCAGACACATTGATAGAATGGGAAATCCCCTTGGGAAATGGGTCTGGAGAGATAAAACAAAGGTGAATGATGAAACAGAGACGAAAAGGAAGAAAAAAATAACTTCCCCTTTGTTATTTAGATACCTGTTGTGATTTTGTGCAAAGCAGCAGTATACCTGTAGTTCCTTAGATTTTAAAAAGAAGTGATATTTTTTATCCCAGAGAAACATAAACATTTCAGAGTGAAGCATACTTACATGGGAACTTACAGGCCCTTGCAGCATTTCATTCTGCAATAAGCAGTCAGGTATGCTGTAGAGGACGAGTAAAATTTGTAAATGTAAAGCAGTTGAAGTCTGCACATATAGATGTGCACTGGTCATCTGAATAGTCCTGTTAGAATCAGCTGAGCTTCCTGGAGCCTGGAGGTGTCAGAGAATGGTGCCTGCAGCAGTGAAGTATAGTAATTGTGTTTGCAATGGAGATTACGACTGTAATGTTATACCCACTGAAGTACACACCCCTTTGAAAAAAGAGATTCCTTAGCAAGAAACAGTTCAAAGAAATGGCAAGAGATTTCTTTTTGCTGAGAAGTCATAAAGAAGAGTAAAGAACATAAGAGGCTGAAAGCACTCCGAAGTTATAAACAAATAACACATTTTCAGTATGATGTTAGATCTGCCAAGAGACCATGTCTCCTAAGCTCTTGCTTCCTGTTTCCCTGCTGATGTGCTGACAGCACTGAGGGCAAATAGATGCTGCACCTCAACCAAGCAGCTGTGTCCTTACACAGTTACTATGTGAAAATGTCTCTCTGGCTTCCTTCACAAAATGCTGTGCTCCAGTTTCAATCTGCACGAGCCGCTTGGGAGATGTAGGCCAGGTGCATCAGCCTCACTGTCCACAGATGAACTGTGAAAGTGAAATGGAGAAGCATATTCGACCTTTATCAGAAAAACAGGGAAAAAATGGTGGAAAAGGAAATTTAGACATTTTGCCAGAAGAATCCAGACAAAAGTATATGTGGAAGAAGATCATGAAGGAGAAGGAAAAACTATGTTTCTTGGCATGTTTAAAATCAGCCATGGTAGTTTTACTGATAAAACTACTTTTGAGGAGCAGTCCTGCACTGCTGGAAGGTGACAAGATGACCTGGTAATTTATTTCCATTTGCATATTCTTTGACACTAATTTGGGCTACTTTAAACTAATTTTAGGCATCAACAAAATCTATTGCTCATTCTGAGACTGCAAGTAAGAACAGAACTTATCAACCTGAGCCTCTGAAGACCCATTTGCTGATACGGAGAAGGTGTTTCTTTCTGAAAGCTACAATGGCTGCTAAGAATTGGTAGTTCATATCACTCCAAGAAAACCAGATATTTATCACAAAAAAAAAAGAAAGAATATTTAGAAAATGGTTACTGCTGTTGCTAAATGCCTAGGAAACTCAGCTGCATGTGTATTTCCGTACCCTGTTTGAACTGGACCCATATGGGGCTTCAAGAATTAGGCAAAAAGTGGCAAAGGGATTGCAAGTAATAACTTTGACTGTCCTTATGTTCCACTATCTTTAGATGACGTCTTATCCTTAAGGACACTGCACAAGTGAAAAGTGTAATCATCCCTAATAAATCTCAGTCCGCTACAAGTGGCTGTTTGGAAGGGCAGGATAGAGGTGTATGAATCAGACAGACTCAGAATCAGACAACCTCAAATGAATGGCCAACAGCAGCCAGAACAAATGGACCACTTCTCCATCCTCATTTTTAGCAGAAGTCTGTTCTTTCAGCAGCACCTGATGGCTGGTGGCAAATAAATCTGTCTGTGTCATGCAGATTCTTCACAATTATTTTTCTTTCTCTGAAATAGAGACAATTTCACATTCACCCTATGTATTCTAAGAAAACAGCAGTATTGACGTTAAATTGTCTTAAATGAATATAATGATATTGTATAAATAGCACAAATGCAAGGTGAGTTCTCATTAAAATATTAGAGCCTGCCCAAAGTTTCATGGCAGCCTACATCAGAACTCATGGCAAGTTGAAACATTTTTTCCTCGTGCTTGGTTTGTTTTGCATTTGCATTCCTACCTCAAATACACCAAGTGCCTAGGGCTTTCCTCCAATGATGAGGACTCTTCAGCCATTTTAAGGATTTCTGTGGTCTCTGGAGACTTCCGACTTCAGGCTAGAAGTGAGAAAGCAGATATGAATTCCACATTCAAACCTGGGGGTTGAGAGGTAGCTGAACTATAGTGCAATTTCCTACTGCCTGAGTAAGAGAGGCTGGGCAGAATATTCAAACCCAGCCTGTGGCTGCTGCTGTAGTCTAAAAGCTTATTTAGGCTTTGTGCCACTGCAGTCTTTCCCAGAAAAGGACATATCAGCTGTCAAAGAGATCATATGTTAGAAAGTAGGTAAATTTAGCTTTATTTTCACATTGGCACAGAAGATAAGGAAGTTTCATTTTCCACCTGAGTCTGATGACAGAGGGATGTCTGTTCAGGAAAAAAAAATTCAAGATCAGATTGTGCTGACAGCAATTATATCCAAAACTATTGTCACCTGCCTGTGCAATAAAATGATTTTCCTGACATTTTTCCTTTTTGTTATTTCTGTTCACCACAGCCAAGTAGAAATAATAATTTTTTAAGAAGCTTAAAAAAATAGGAAATACATTTTCATTGGGATTTTTTTTCAAGAATTTGCTTCTGCTGAAATATTAAAGTCCCAGTTGTGAAGGAAGGGGGAGGTGAGAGAAGTCAGATTTCAGCTGCTGAGATCTGAAAATATTTTCATGGTCTGAGTAAAACATGGAAATATTGACATTCAGGCAGGTAATACTGTTCTTTTGAGAGAACTATCTTCAAAATTCAACTGAAGTCTTTCAAATAGGTCTACAGTAAATATCAGGATTTTATTTTAATTTATTTTCTTGAAGAAGAGAGTTATTATTGATCATAACTTGTAATGTCTTCATGTATAAAGAATTTTGCATGTTCTTCCATATAAGTAAATATGTAGACTACTGGAGGACTTTTGTAACTTTCTATTTCTCCTCTATTTCTAAACTGAGATGAATATAAAGTATCTAAGTTAACACTGTAAAGCACACATATAGCTTTGATTGTACTTTTCAGAAGTAGTCAGAAGATTAGTTGCAGTAATTTCTGACTAATATTAAACTTGATAGGCATAACCTATCTGAAATTTTGCTAAATTATGCCAACTGATTTCCTTGTCAGGTACCTGAGCATATTAAAAAGGATTTACAAATCAAAAGTAACTCTGGATGTTCACTTATTAGAACATTTTTAAGACGATTGTATCACAGGGGCTGACAAATCAACATGAAGAAAAGATTACAGTTTTCCAAACATCTGTTTTGTGTCACTTCTGCTGTACACTAACCACAAAAAGCACTCTAACCACAAAAGTCTGGATAAACTGTCTTTGATTACTTCCCACAGGTGAGACTTATAGACTCTGCTTGTGATAGGCACACCCATTTTTTTCTCTCTGAGCAGTGCCATTAGAGATGACTTCATGAAGAAGCAAGCTCATAATTATTTTTAACAGAAATGCAGCATTTTTGTCAGAAAAGAAAATGAGCTGTCTTCCTCATCCACTAACAACTGAGTAGTTCCTTGAGTAACAGTTGGTTTTAAAAATAATTATATGAGTTCAGGGTACACGATCTTAAGAAACAGAACAGACAAGTACAAGATTAAAATACCAAAAAAAAAAAAAAAGTGCAGAATCAATTTGCACTTTGTTGCAGTTTTTCCAAAGTATTTGTAGCAAATTGTGAGCAGTACTGCACTAACATGTAACATGTTTTCTTTGTCTCAAAGAACCTACAGCTCTATTGTAGCATGTCAAAATACAGGATTAAAGGCCAAACTAAGTAAAGGTGTGAGATTAGTACTGTGGATTAGAAAGAAGAATTAGCTTGGAGATATGTGTTTGGGGACAGCAGAGTGAGAGAGAAGAGGACCTGATAGATGAAAGCAGAAAAGATGTCTAGCAGGATAGAAGGAAGGAAGCAAAGCAGATAAAAGCAGTGGGAAAATGAAAGGATTGGGAAGAACAAAAAAAAAAACAAGAGAAGAAAGATAAAAGCAGGGGCGAGGTGATGAGATATGCAAAATTCTACTCAGACACTTATAAAATTAAAAACACACCCTGATGTGTACAAAACTTGTCCACACCTTCTTTTCACACACAGATCACTTACACTACCTGATAGTCCCATAGATATGTACTCCATTTCACTAATATAAAGGCATATAAAATCCACATCCAATTAACTTTCAGTCTAAATCAGATACAACCCTCAGCTGAGCAACAATTTATATACACACTGAACTTATTAATATGAGACATCACATTGATTATTAGCAGGGCTATACACCGTCCTGAAGCTTGGTGTGTAAATAACTACAGGTTGAGACCTCTAATGTGTGCGCTTCCCACTTTATTTCCAGTCTAGTGCTATTACTAAGAACCTAGCTGTCATTAAAAAATATGAGTGCCCTGCTGGTACACAGCATGACAACACATGTAAGTGTCATCCTGTGAGATCTTTGGGTGGTTAGAGAAGTGCAGAGATAAAGTCAGAGAGTGGTGTTTGAGAGGCACTGCTTTCATGTATACTCAAGCCTGCGGATATTAATGTTTGGGTAAGAGTTTTCTTTTTGGTTTAGTAGTCAAACCCATCTTGCTCTGAGGGTCAGCTGGTGGCAGGATACCAACAGGAAATAAATCACAACAGTGGACTTGGAGACTGAGGAGAGATCTCATAGCATTAGCTTCCTGTATTGAGTGGATGCCTGAGAAGAGGCTGTAACCCCATGGGAAGCCCGCGGAGAGAGGAGCTCACGCTGGAGCAGCCTGTCCCTGACGGACCGCACCCTGTGGAAGTGACACATGCTGCAGCAGTTTGGGGTGGACTGTTGCCTGTGGGATGGACTCACGTTGGAGAGTCTATCACCTGTGGGAGGGACCTCACACTGGAGTGGGGGAAGGACTCCTCTCCCTGAGCATCGGCAGAAACAACTTGTGATGAACTGACCATAACCCCCATTCCCTGCCTCACTGTGCTGATGGAGGAGGAGGTTGAGCTGGGAAGAAGGGAGGGGTAGGGTAATGTTAAGGTCTTATTTTACTTCTCATTATCCTGCTCTGATTTTGTTAGTAATAAATTCAATTAGTATCTCTAATTTGAGCCTGTTTTGCCCCTGACAGTATTTGGAGAGTGATCTCTCCCAATCCTTATCTCAAATCATGAACCCTTCATTATATTTTCTCTCCCCTGTCCAGCTGCAGAGGGGAGTGACAGAGAGGCTTTGGTGTCCAGCCAGGGTCAACCCATACACCTCCTCATGAGGGGAAACAGAGGGGCAGGCACTGAGCTCTTCTCTCTGGTGACCAGTGACAGGACCTGAGTGTGGGGAAAGTCAGCTACTGGAAGCAGAAGCCCTGAGCAAGAAGTCACCATTCTGGCTGCATGGATATGCAGTAAAATCTAAAAAGGGACTTGAAAGCTTATATAAATGAGTGTGGTGAATGTTAACACAAGCACACATTCATGTGGGTGTACACAGTCATCTAAGCAAAAAGACATACATGTAGATATAATGGTTGAAAGGGGGAGTGATAGCCACAGCTAAGCACCAACACATTTTAATCCTAGGAGCATTTAATCAGATGCTTACAGCTCCAAGACCTACATTTGTACTGTTAGTGCATGTATTGTTTGCAGCAGGGTGATCTCGCACTGCAAAAATTTTTCCTGATCTACTGTATCCATGCAATCTAATAGAGAATGAGATTGCATGAAAAGGTAATATCCCTCCCAAAAGATTCCTGCCTCATTTAAAATACGTATTTTGTGGCTCCCAGAATAAGGAAAATAAAGTGTAAACAGAGATGGTCAGCTTCTCACACTCTGACATATTTCATGGGTCTTGATCAATATGTACAGTGTATAATTAATCTAATAAATCCTGTCACACTTGACCTGGGTTTGCACATCTCTCCAAGACATACAAATACAGTACTATCCTCAATGTCACAGTCCTGCTGACTCACTACCAAATAAAAATGTCCTGCTGGATGAGTCTGCATAGGTGAGGTGAGGGTAGATTGTTAGTTGTTCCAGCCCTACGGACCCTTGGCTCATTTCCAGACATTTTGCTACAGGGAGGGCTTAAAATGGGATCAGTCTGGTGTATGTCTTTCATGCACTGAGAAGAAGCATGTTAAAGGTCTCAGTATTCCATACTGTTGCTATATCTTCCCCAGCTTTAGAACTTGCCTAGCAATTGTAGTGGGCTGTCTATCACACTGATTACAATTACCGTCAAGCTGCTACTTCCCTTCATTATGTGCATCAACTCAGTTACCACAACACCAGCAGCAAGGGAGATAACATCACATCCTTGTTCTCTCTCCTATTCCAGATTTTTGGCAGTTTGGCAGGCTTAGAAGTGATGGTGGCTAAGTTCTGTTTAACTGGCCTGAATAAGAATTGCGGCAGTAGACATTGGGAGGAATTACTTCAGGAGGAAAAGGGCTCTTATTTTAACCTGTGTCAGATATTGGTTCCATTGGACAGCCTCACTGCTTGTTTGGAAGGTTTGAATATGGCCATAATATCTATTTGGAGATCAAGAAAAAATATGTGGCAAATAACTCCATCTCCAAGAAAGTAAAAGATGCAGAACCATGAGATATCTCTTCCAGAAATTGCAAAATTGGTCTAATGAGTGACAACAGCGAAGAGTTTGGTTCTAGAAGATAGGAAGGCAGTGATTTTGTTCTAACGTGTCTAAAAATTTCCTTAATAAAAGTTCAAAAATGAGTTAGGACAATTTCAGATTCAGACAGTTACTCCTCTTTGAGGAGATATTTTCTTGAAGGCTTTGTGGTATCTTTTCAGCAATGGTGGTTACAGTACTAGAAGCAGCAAATACATCTATAAACCATGGGCACTGCAGCCTGCTCTGTCATCCTGCATGTTCAACAGATTTCATGTAAATGCCTGAGAACAGAAATTTATAGGTTTCTTTTAAGTAGTGTTTTACCATCCCTCATTACCCATCTCTTCTCTGTGCTCTGCCAGAAGATTTGACTAGCATTGCATCATCTCACTCAAGTAGTGTCATGTCATTGGGTTAGTATCTGGAACAGCATGTGGATTAAAAACTGCATAAAAGGCTAATAAATAAAATTCTGCTGTCTGTAGCGAAACAGTGCTCGCTTTAACACGCTGTTAAAATGTTCTTGCTAATGCACCAACATCATAAGACCTGTGATTTCAGTAGAGGTCACCTACTGTCGGAATTCAGTATTTTTGACTTTTTTTTGTACCCCTGTTTATGAACCAAAAGTTCAATTAGGCTTATTGGTATCACAGAGTCCGGGTCTATTTATTTTAACTACTGTACAGTTCTGCAATTCTCAGGTTTATTTTCAGTTGAACCTTAAGGCTTTTAGATTTTAAGGGCAGTTATAGGTATATGAAGCAGGCCTATATAATACAATTGACAGGGGAAAAATTGTGAATGCAGAGGATTTAAAATAAAAGAACTTGACAGATAATATTTGTTTACTAGGTATATGCAGTTTCTATTTAACCCAGGTTTTATTTTAATAACATATGAGAATGTCATGTTTCCTCTTTCAAATACAGAACAATTGTTATAAAAGTAGATATTTCCCAAGTTACTGTTAGAAAAACTATTAAAATAGATGAAATTATATCTCAGTCAAAAGACTGTAATTTCAATTTAGTAATTTTCGTCTTAATTCTGTTATCAGTGTGCTTAACTGTACTCCAAAATTTTGGTATTTTTTAAGATGAGGAATTCTGTGTTTGTGGAGGCAGCAAGGTCTTCAACACACCAGTGAAGGTATTTTAAATCTTTATTACTGTCTGTGTTTGACTATAGGGCTGCTCTAAAATATTCTAATGTTTCTGTATACGTTCAATTTCTTTTCCTGATTGGAGTGACTTATACAATGCCTCATAAAAAGTATAATATGTCCTGGAAGCCCTTGTTTACAGCTACGAAATTGTTAGTATTCAATTGAAGTTACCGAAGTTAAACCTCCTGTTGTTTATACATGAATTATTACCCTGTTGCCTACCTGGCATTAGTGGCTGCAGGAGAGAATTTCAGGATAGGAATATATTTGCACTGCTGGTTTTTCTGTGACTGCAGATGGTGCCGACATACCTGAGCAAGGCTGCAAAATCCACCAGGAAAGCTGAACAAATACTTTAGAAATCAACAAACACACACTGCTTCACTCTGCTGCACTGCACTGTGAGGACCTGAGTGCCAATATCCATCTCATCCATTTAAAACTAGCTTAGATAGGGCTTTTGAGTCTGCAGCCAGCCTTCAGAGAGTGCATGTCAGGTCCACCTTTGGAGGAAGTACAAATGATTCAGGAGCTAACTCACCCATGAGCTTGGTGAAGGACCAGTGATCTCAGTGCAACAGCAACAGGCACTCCTGAGACTGCAGCCTCTCAAACAGCAGCTAAGGTTCATCAAAAAAAAAGAAGCAGAGGAAGAATTAGGCCATTCCATAGGTGTTAGACTGAAGTTGCAAATCCTTGCATACGGAAAACCAAACCAAACCAAACCAGTTGTTTATATGACCTAACTGCAATGAGATTCATCTGACATTGATGCTCAGATTAATAGTGTTCAATAGATCTCAGCTAGTATTCCAAATAATTTATTACTTTAGTTTGATCAGTGGATTTAATTACACAACTTCAAATAGACATATTCCATTTACATTGACAGTCTTTTCATAGTTTGTAGGGACCTTATTACAGTCAGCCATCTATGTCTGTGACTTTGATGAGCATCTACCTTCCTCCTTGACCTGTAATATTAAAAATAATGGATTTGTGGGGAATTTCATTCTTTGTCTAAAAATATTTAATAGAGATTTTTCTTCTGGCTTATTTCACACTACTGAAAGCACAAAACATAGAAAGCATGGATGGCCATTTCAGAGCCCAAGAAAAATGGTAGCTAGTTGTTTTCTGATTTCAGAGAAAAGCTACACCAAGTGTTGTCTGTGTCAACTTTACATAATTCCATCAAACAGCAATGTCAGCCGGGAAACACTGTCTGCCATAAGTATCCGTTCCCTCTTCTTTACTTCATACAAACTTCACTTGCAAATTAAACTTATTTCTTAATGGATTAGTAACATTCAAACACAATTTCAGCCCAATACAAGCAGTGAAGGCCAAGTGAGTTACTGACAATTTAAAACTGAAACAAAAAGTCTTTTAGCCTCACACTGTCATTGAAGCAGTCACTGATTTACCTTTGTAGATATATGAAATCTCACACATCTATTATATCTAAAACAATATGTCTTTGCACATGCCATCAAAGTGTCAGCAAAGAGCACTTCTTATCACTTTTATCACCATTTATAAAAATGGTTCTAAACTCCCAAAGACATCTAACAGCCTTTGGACAATTTGCCCTTCAAGTACTTTAGACTTTGATTAATAACCTTGAGCTTAAACAGGCTGCCAATTTAGAGATGTTTCTTCCATCTTAAATTAAGATTGTTTCTTAGTTTGGAATGTTGGGCAAAATGGAATTTAAGGCTATTCAGTATTTACACAAGAGAGCACAAGCCGCGGAACAAGTGAGGCTTTGATTTCACCATTCCTAATCTCAGCCATGCATGACCACATCCCAGAACTAGACAGACTCGTCCTGGGTCACACAGGGGTACACAATCACACTGCAGAGGATGAATGGGCAGGCAGCCACAAGACATGGTGCACTGATTTGATACCAGCTACAGGGAGAAAAATGATAACTTATGGTGAATTAAATTCCATACACCACGGGGTCTATTTATCAAATACTAGTGTCTTTTCATTTCTATATCATCATAGTCAACTAAAGCAAAGTTTCGCAAATCTCTGCACTTAAAAACAGCTCTTACTTGCCTTGACTTAATTTGAAGTTAATGGGAATGTTCACCTTGCTTAGGCAGGTAATGTCTCTATATCCTTGGGACCTTGTAAGAACTGAGAAAATAAAAAAGATCTCAAAATTTTATATTTTCAAAATAAAAAATAGCAGCACTTCAGCACTGCAAAACCACCAGAAAAAGAAAAATCTTTGAATAAATGTAAAACATTCATATAATATTTGAAGTTCCTTTTAATTGCAGCCCTAGTTCAGCTTTTACCAGTACTGGTGTAAATCAAAGTATCTGCCCAAAGTGAGATAAAATATAAGTTTCTTTTTAATGTGCACTGAGATTTTGAACCATTTTCTGAAACTCCTGAATTCCCAAAGTGTTCATTTCACAATAGGAAAAAGGCTGTATGGATAATGGACAGTCTGTGAGTAAATATAGGACCAGCTGGTTATCTGCTGACACTTGCATACAGGCTCAGTTTACTCACTGATGGAGATCGTCAATGGCTGTTAATGAATTATGCTATTAGAAGCAGCCATGCAGAAAGCTTGATATTGGTGCTGAATGACCAAACCTGCTGACAATATGAAATGTTTCAACAAGCCTGTGCTTGGCAGTTGGAGGTGAAATAAGCTTCCTGTCAACATATTAAGAACTTAATGGTATTGTACAGCTATAGACCTGTACAGTCTTATTTTAACTACAAAAACCTGTGTCACAGTGTATCTCAGAGACCAGACCCAAGTGTAGGAATTTAAAGCAGCTGACAAAGAAAGACATTCACACAGAAATTAAATCTTTATCATTTTACTAAAGCCCTGTTAAAAGACTTGGATTGTGATAATCAGCCCAGATCTCCAGGACAATCCATTGCTCAGAGGTGGCTCCAGTGGCTCTAAATATTTTTCCAAGTTCTATCTTGTTTACAAATTACTCTTCTTTGGCAAAAGGATTAAGAATATGTCAATGGTAAGTTCCAACAGCCTCGTATTCCAGAAATGAACTCCAAGTTTCAGCATGTCCTATATGTCAACAACCTGGACACAATTAGTGTTTCTGACCTTGGCAAAGCATCTGTTGGCTGCAAAAGATTCAACAGTCACCAATCACACAAAATTATTCTGGTATTTTAAATAAGGTACAAGAAATAGGCCTGTTATTATGTGTCTAATAGGTAGTATGATATTCCCTTTTATTAAAAAGAACCATCCTTGAAAGAAGGCAGCAAAGTTCTTCATCCTGCTTTTCCTGAGGTGGTATGCTTCAATATAGCCCCTCTCCTGGTAAGCTGTCAAAAGCACCATGTAGTCAAGAGTATTTGGAGTAGAAACAGGAGTTTGGAGTAGGATTTTTTGGAGTAGGAGTTGGAGTAAGATTATTTTATGCAGGAACACAATGCTATGTTACAAAGATAGAAAGAATAAGAAATTGTAAGAAAAGTTTAAGTCATTGGTAAACATGCTAAATATCTACAAAATTTAATGGGAAGTGTGAGTGAAATAAAAATGTAGAAAAAAGTCACAAAATGCACATTTATCCATCTAAAAGACCTTTAAAGATGTAAAATAAACATATCGAATGGCAAGATGTAAGAATGACAGACACAGATTTAATACGGCTACTACTACAGAATTCTAAGCAAAAGAAATGGAAATAAAGGAAGGTAAAACTGGTAACACCTGAAAGTGATAAATCATTTTTTTAAAGTACCACAGAAAGAAGATGCAGGGCTTCTTACTGGTTATCTTGAAAGGAAATAAAGAAGCTAATAACTGAATGAAAATACTTTAACTTAAGCTTATATTCAATTCCTGAATTCAAGAGATAATTTATTCTTGGTGTTTTCAGTTGCCAGAATACATTGCTATCACTTTCCTTGTAATAAAATCTTTCCTGTGAACAGACCTACTATAGAGAAGACTGCTTCCAGGCAAATTGTAAAAGCTGCAAAGAGGTATCAGTGTCTTCAACAGCAGTAAGGTGTTTACATCTAAAATAATTGAGTCTGTTCATGTGCTAGCATGATTAAGAATGTCTGTCTCAAGTTTAGACTAGTTGGACAGTAGTTATCAACAGATCTTCTTTCAGATCAGTTACTTTGGTTTCCATTAAAAGTCCCAAAAACATTAAAACATAGGCATTGTCATTAAGTTCCATATGAATTTATTCAGAAAGGATTCTCCATTTGCCTGTGCATTTCCTTTGCAGGAATTTCCCAATATACTGCTTCAATTAAAAACAAAACAAAACAAAACAAAACAAAACAAAACAAAACAAAACAAAACAAAACAAAACAAAACAAAACAAAACAGTTGGCTTTTTTCCACCTTTCATTAGTAGATTTCCCATTCTTTAGCATGACTACACTTTACTACCGAGTACTTAAAACGTGCCAGCAAGTATCTATCTACAAATCCTAGATTTTGGGCAGACCTTAAGAAAGGAGATGAGATTATTGCATAAGATGGAGCTGTACATAGGACCTATGTAAGGAGCTTGACCTGGGACACATATCCACTAAAAAAATGAGAGTTGCAAGAAAATTGCTCTTCAAGAGACATTCATAAGGAATAAGAGGCCTTGTTTTTGATTCATAGAAATGAATGGATTTTCAAATATCAGAGAGTTACTTTGTAGAACGCCTGAGACCTTTTTTTGTCTATCCTATGCACAGGTTCTGGTCTCACTACTGGTACCCTAAACACCAAAAATAAAGGACCTAAGTCATACTGAGAGAAGATAACCTTGACAGGACTCTGAGCACCTGTAATGGTAGAAAGGGGCATGATTTCTGGGACTGATGGAAAAGTGGGAGGCAGGAATACAGATGCTCTGTTGCGACAGAACAGGAGTAAACAGAGTGGCATCAGTCATGATTAGGGTAAGCAGGCACATATGTTTCTGTGGGCAGCCTACCCTGTTTGCAGAGTGAGACAAGTGAGCTGGCTCCCAAGCAAGGTAACTATTGCCATTAAGTTACTGTGTGTGAACTAATTCATCCCTCTGAAAATTGGGGCTTGTTAGTAGAGGTGTGTCACCATGCTGATGTAAAGACACCACTTACCTGACAGCACTGGAACTGTGCTTGCATTTCCTAACGTGCATAGCATCATGTGGACATTTCAGCTCAAGTGGTACTCCCTTATTATCTCTATAACCCACTCCATACAAATGTGTGCCCTAAAGTATCAGAGCATGGTCCCTTCCAAAGCCTAGAACAGCAGCAAAGCACAATTTTCCTCTTCTGGCAAGGCCTATTTGCAACACTCGGTATACCCCATCTCTCGGATACAGGGCTAATAAATCCATTTGCTAAACACCCAATCACAGTCTCTCCAGGCAGAGACACAACTACAGTACTGTTCTTAAAGTTGATCAACTTCAAGTTGTTTAGTGCTGTGCTTTGAAGATAAAAAGCGTGATAAAAGTATTATGTGCTTTGAAAATGAAGCATGAAACATCTCATGTTCAGCATCCAAAATCAGGGAATGTTTTTGACAATTCTGACCTTAATCTTTATGTGTCTCAATTTCTCAGTTATAAAATGAGGATAATAGTTGCACTTAATTTTGTAGGGAACCATAGATTAAGTAATTTTATGAAGCACTTACATGCCATGGCAAGAGCACAGCAGAATCATCCATGAAGATATTAGATAATTTTAAATTTGATGCAGGATCTGCCTGTTGGATGTTGAGTAAGATCTGATACCGAATACTGGAGGAAGAAGAAATATGGAATAACTACCACTTTACTGAATAAGGCAGGATTTCCAAATGTGAAGAAACAATACTGATACAATCATGTAATTAAAAGATATCTGATGATGTGAATATATAAAAAGGGCAGATTGAAATTGCAGAGGAAGCCTTTTTTTTTACATTCCTCACATTTAAAGTACCTCACTTTCAAATCACTAGTTTGGTATGGTTTATTCCTGTAGGCAACTTTATTTTAATTATAAGAGTTTATTGCATAAAATAGTTCAAAAGATTGAAAGTTCTGGTTTTCACACGATGTCAATAAAATTATTTTGATAGTCCTTTTTATTTTCTGCATGTATTCCTGATTTCTTTGTAAGTATTTTTCTATTATGATAAAATAATTTATTACTTTCATTAATGTTGCTGAAATCTTATCAGGAAGTTTAGCAGTTCATTACATAATGCATGAAGCAGGTAGAATCAATTCAATTGATGGAAAAGAAAAATTCTGATATTATTGAAAGAACACCTTTCATTCAAAAAAGGTCCAACTGGTACCAAAAAGCTGTAAATGTGATTCGTTGTTCAATACAATGCTCTTATGAATTTATATGTACAGTAGTCCAACTCTCTGCCTAAGGGTAAAGTGAGTCTCCAAGAGAAGGAATTTTTTGTAGGTCACTCCAGGAAGTGTAAAATTATTTTTGACAGAAAATAATAACCATTGCATGTTTAGCAATTTGCATTTCAGATGCAATGCATGTCTCTTCAGTCTTAAATTTTCCTGTTAAGACATACCAGGTATTTGTTTGTCAGCTTTATTTGTTTGCTTGTTTTTTAAATCCCCAACTATTCCTATAAAATCCTACAAAACCAAGCAATATAAAATGTAAACAACTTTCCTTCTGGAGAAAAAGGAACAGATGGAACTGTATCTGCTGTTTCATGAACCATTGACAAGGCTTAGCCGAAACTTAGTGGGGTGATGGAGGAAATGATGAAGCATAAGCTATGAGATCTGTATTGATTGGAACATGCTTTTTATTTAAGAATGCTAAATGCAGACTGTAGTACATTTGAATTCACACTTAAATAAGTTTACCAGCACTAAAAGTCATTTAACATCAGATATTACAACACAATCAGGGTACAATATCTGAAGTATAAAGTTGTCCAGTGTAAATACACAGTAAGTGTCCAAATATAGAAAAATACCTTAATTCATGACAACCTTTCCTGCATTAACATCTTTATTTCTCCTCCTAATAACTAATCTTAACTTGAAGAAGAGCTATTTTCCAAGTATGAGCACCAGCATATTCTGGACAAATGTGTTGAGTTCTATGCATAAATTACTTACTTTTTCTTATTAAATAAATCATCACTTCCATCTAATTTGCTTTTTAATCCTTCATTTTCAATAAATATGCTACACACCTCATTTTTGTGTTACATTTGCTGTCTGGATATTTTAGGCTCCATATGGATTATTTGTATTTTCATCTGTATTTCCATTTATTGTGATGCCAGAAATTCATTGGAATAATCTGCTTGCTCCACTGTGACAGCTCTCCTCAAAGTTGCCAGTCACTCACCTGCGTTTCTCAGCATCCTGGTTAACACATGTTCAGAAGGCACTAACAAAACAGTTTCCAGTTGCTGTTAAGAATAATAACACTGAACTAGAACTTTAATTTTACACTACATAGAATTAAATGTTGGACGAATCTCCTTTCTCCCTATATTCATATTTCTATTCTCAAAGCCAAGATCACCCTTACTGACAGGCATTTTCAGAAACCTCTCAAGGCTTCTTCTATGGATAGTGTGACTCCTATGTATCTGCTGAAACATGATTATCTCTGCTCTGCTATTTTCTACCTGGCAATGGAGTAAGAACAATTCAGACAAACTCGTAGTCACTCAGCTACTTCTTATCATAAATATTCTTGATTATTATACATTGTTTGTTGTATCTGGCTTTCTGCAATGCCCAATTTGAAATTAAGTCAAATCAAAACTTACAGACATTCTATGGAGCTATTTTTGGACTTTATTAGGCTATGAAGGAACATTTTGCAATAGTGATGAACAAACAGAAGAAAGGAGAATGAATTTTTTTTTCAGGAATAGCAGGTTTTATCAGGAAACTGCAGGATGACAAAGAAAAGAGCAAAAATCTGTCAGTGAAAACTACATTGCTGAGAAGGTACATTAAAACAGTATGTATGTGCACATTCAGTAAGGGGTAAGTAAGACTACAGAGGAGGCTATTATGCTATTTTCCTATAAACTAGCCCTTGAGGAATACTTCTGTTCTTATCACATCTCAATCACTTGTATTGGTATTTCTCACTAATCCTTTTCTCTCTCACTCTGTGTTACTTTTGACATGGGCAGTAGTTTCCCAAACTCAGACCATGATTCATTACAACTCTCCTTCATGAAAAACTATTTCTACTGTGAATAATACAGGAATTAAATGCCTAATGTAACTGCTAATTTGGAGGTTATTGGTCAAAATCTAAGTGCTATTGTTTACTTGTCTTCCAGCTCCACTGTTCTTTTATTGCTGCCTACTAGTAGGATATGCATAATAACAACTGGACATAACCTTGCATTTGTTGCTCTTCCTGTGGGCGTGGTGGACATGTAGCATTCTGGTTCATGATGTAGAAGGTCACCAGCCCTTCATGTTTCTGAGGTCACCGGAAGCCTTCCTTACTCACTGCAGTCTGTGCACCAGTCTCCTCTGGTGAGCTCTGCTCATGTCTCTCTTGAGATTTGCGCTGTTTGTTAAGAGCCTGAACTAAAGCTGATTGAAGCAAGTTAAATTGGGAGCATTTTCTATCATTTCACTGCAAATCACAGTAAATAAAAACCAAAATGTCTGAAATGTAGTTGAGAGGATTAGAGCTAACAGAGAACCTAATTACCTGAGAACCTTTTGATCTGATCATCACGTGGGATGTGAGAGGAGGAATTCAAAGCTGGACATTGATCAGCCTTATGAGTTAGGTGTGAAGGTGCACGTAAGGGCCAAGATCCTTGTATACACAAGCACAGAGCAACAGGCACACTAGAGTTTTAAAATGGAAATATAAGATTTGCTGGAGCCAGTTTAAATAACAGTTGAGAAGAGCTTATTTGATGAGCAATTTTCAACACAGGGGTCTGAAATCCTATGTTAGTCATCAAAGCCCCTTGTTTTAGTTGAAATCATACTGGCTACTTCATCCAGGAATTCCTTAGGCTTTGATAAAAAAAATGAAAGGATAGTATTTACTTCATTTGGAGAAGATTTTTATGGTGGCTAACATTTTTATGACAGTCTGCCTCATTCTAGCTTGTCATATATTAATAGTTCAGCATGACTGAACTTAAGATATTTTCTAGTTTATAAACACTTTCTTTTTTCTGTAAAAATGACTCCATTTGAAAACAAGTTTAATTCTTGGCAAGGACAACTGCCAATTTCCATGTTCATAACCCAGCCACTTTTACTCAATTACTCCTTAGTCTACGTAATTTTTTTGCCCTGAGTTGAACTACCCTTATTTATTTACTAGTCAGATTAAGATTGCTACTTAAATGTTAATGTATTTGTTTGATCAAAATGAATTGTGAGCACATGACGTCTCATAATTGGTAAACATATGATGACAGCTCAAACCCATCTTCATCACACAGTTTTTCCATTTCAGGTAGCTGAAGGGAATGGAAAGAACCCACAAACATTTTAATTTATCAGTATGTTTTGTCTAACATTATGTCAGATTAACCATCACATATCATAAAGGACTCAAAGCATTATTTCATCGTGAAACATGATCTCTTGCAGCCGTATCAATGTTACTGATAAAGTACAAAAACTTTTCATCTTGTTTGTTTGTAAGCCTTTGACATAGAATTTCTCTCTGGTGTCAGATAGTTCACCAATTACCAATAAAATCTGACAGTATTTGTTTTGCTTGCAGTTGCATAAGTGATAGTCGTGTATACTGCATACATAAGAAATACACATAGCATGACACCAGACCTAAGCTGGTGTTTAGAAATATTATGTATTTATTGGTTTCAGGATTTCAAGACAGACCTTAAGGACATTAACAGCTAGCTGAAGACTCCAGTGTTGGGAGTGAACAGTGTCCATTACTCTTGTTGTTTTAACTCCAAGGCCAATTTAAGTATCAGAGAAGTTAGCCATTCCATTATTGATAAAATCTGTAGACACAATCAGATAATAACATTATTTCATAACCTCAAGGTATTATTTCTCGCTGTTTCTCAGTTGATTCTCACGTGAATTGGCAAATCTCCGTTTACTAGAGGTAATTTCTGCAGTGGTCTTAAGAGTTGATAATGTAAAACTGTTAAACTTATAAACCCAAAATTTTGATAATCATCAGGTAATTACAGTTAAAAACTGGGGATTATAATCTGGGGATTATAGTCTAACACACAATAGAGAAGCATAAAGAAATGCTGCATTTCACAAAACTCTGGTAAGAGTTTTACCATTCTAAGGATGGAATAACCTCTACCAGACTTGCAGCTGTTACAGGAAGGAAAATAAGGACAGAATCACAGTATCAGACAAAAATTAGGCTGGAAAGGGTTTCTGGAAGTCATCTAGTTCAACCTCCTGCTTCAAGTCAGTTTAACTGAAAATATAAATGAGGATGCCCAAGGACTTGTTCAGTCATGTTTTGAAAATCTCCACAGAGGTGGATCCCATGCTGTCCAGGAAGCACATCCCAGTGCTTAACCACCCCCACAGTGAAGAATTTTCCAGTGCCCAATTAGAATTTCTCTTGCTGCAACTTGTGATCCTTGCATCTTGTTGTCTCATCGTCACAGGGAGCACTGCCTAAGTGTCATTACAATGTATCCCCTTCCTCCCACAACCTCACAGCAAGAAACAAATTGAAACACAGACTCTGTATTTTATGTACTCGGGAATTCAGATGTGTTTGGGTTTTCAGCACACTTTGGGGATGAAGATGATGGGGATCCATCATTCCCAACTCTCATTTGCCTCTGAAAGAGCTAAGAGGTGAAGATGGGAGACCACACACTCACCCAAATACTTGGTTCTAACCAGTTACTGTCAAAGACAATGGTGTTCAATTAGCTGGATCTAGTATAGCTAGTCCTGTACTTGTATATTGTTCCTGTTCTGTAGTTGAAACATCTCCAGTTTAACCCAGAGCAGTTGTTCACAATTCGTACTTTTATTTGAAGTTTGCTCTGTCTATTCCAGGTTTGGAGAAGTTTCAGTGACCATAAGCTTGTCTCCTTTCCACAACAATATTAGCTGATTTGATGAAAGATTTTATCTACTCTTAAAAATCTGAATCATAGATATTCTTAGTTTATCATGGCCATCACTACACTACTACATTAATTCTCAAGACACCTTGATAAAGGCAGAATAAATTGTGTTTGTTTCATTAATTGTACATGTAAATTAACAATTTCACATTGATTATAAAGCACAAAATTTGTGGGAAAACATTTGCTGAGCTCATAGTACTCATAAGTGAACTCCAGCATTTGCTGTGTACCATTCAGCCACTAAACATTCCCTAATCAAAGGGCATTTTTGTTTTCTGGACAGGTATGTGGACACTTAAGAAAACCTTGTATTTGAGGATGGAATATTTCTGGCACTTTTTTATTACTTATGCCATTGATAATAACTTCCTTGGCTGTAACTTCATTGGCAGTTTGTGAATCTACCCAGGAAAGAATAAACCTGCCATTTCTCGGAGCTGCATTAAGACTTAGGATGTTGGTACTTTAGAACATTAACATAACTTCCTTTGTTGTTGAGACTTCAATGTGATTTTATTATTTGATATAGGCTGCTCTACTCCCTGGTTTATTTTCCCCTTCTACTTCTGCCAGTATTACTTTTGACGGCCAGAGAACTCCCAAAGGCACTGTGAAACCTTTAATCCTCCCCAAATTTTAGAAAAAGTTTAAAAGAAAGATGGGCTTGGGTGTATAAAGTTCAGGAGGACCACGAGCACCCAAACAAACATCAGGGTAACATTGAAGGCTCCAAGTAACCAGCTCTAAGAAAACTAGCTTCAGGCACTTCTGGGATTGGAAGGAGACAAAGACCTTTCATCCTTCTGCCAGCCTCACCTCCAAGCAGAGAGGTAAATACTAGGCAAAATTGAGTCCTTGTAAGTGCCAACCCACTGTCAAAGTAGCTACAGCTTTGAAAATAAACCATGTGCAAATCAAGCAATGATTTGTTCCTTCTAGCTCTATGTCATTTTTCTCTTTTTATGAATTTATTTGCAGGACTCACCTTTTTTCTCAGTCAGAAGAAACCTAGCAGGTGTGAATTCTCCTTTTGACTCAAAGATCCTTATGGCTATGTGGCAAGAGTCTACATGAAGGGAGGGGATGCCATCCAGAGGGACCTTGAGAAGCTTGAGACATGGGCCTATGCAAAATCCATGAAGTTCAACCAAGAGAAATGCGAAGTCCTACACCTGGGTCATGGCAATCCCAAGCACCCTTACAGGCTGGGCAGAGAAGGGATTGAGAGCAGCCCTGTGGAGAAGGACTTGAGGGTGATGGTTGATGAAAACTCAGCGTGAGCCAGTGGTGAGTGCTCACAGCCCAGAAAGCCAGCGTGCCCTGGGCTGCATTCAAAGCAGTGTGGCCAGCAGGGCAAGGGAGGTGATTCTACACCTCTACTCCACTCTCATGAGACCGCACTTGGAGTCTGCAACCAATTCTGTGTCCCCAGCATAAAAAGGACATGGAACTGTGGGAGCAAGTCCAGAAGAGGCCATGAAGTTGGTAAGAGGACTGGAGCACCTCACCTATACAGACAGTCTGAGAAAGTTGGGGCTGTTCAGCCTGGAGAAGAGAAGGTTGCGTGGAGACATCACAGCAACCTTCCAGTATCTGAAGAGGCCCAAGGGAAGCTGGAGACAATCTCTTTGTCAGGAACCGTAGTGCTAGAACAAAGTAATGGGTACAAATGGAAAGAGTGGAAATCTAGGTTATGTATTATGAAGGAATCTTTTACTTTGTAGTTAGTGAGACATAAGACACTGGAACAGGTTGCCCAGGGAGGTTGTGGATGCCTCTTCCATGGCAGTGTCCAAGGCCAGGCAGGACAAGGCTTTGAGCAACCTGGTCTAGTGAGAGGTATCCCTGCCCATGGCAGAGGGCTTTGGACTAGCTCTTTAAGGCCCATTCCAACACCTGAACATTCCATGATTCTATGAACACGCTGTACTTGTTTTGGGCTTTTGGTGATGGCCTAATGCAAGATCTGGATCTGCAGATCATTAAAATATTAAGATCAACAGCAGACAGCTTGCCATTCCATAAGGGAATTATGCTCCCTTCCTACGTGGGGCTGAACATTCATGGAATCTGTACTGAGGAGAAACAGCTTAAACAATAAGAGATATTTTCCATTACTAATGGATAAACAGCAAACTGGATTTTAATGTACTCAAAATCTTGGACCAACTGGTGTATGGTTGTGTTTAAAAATTTGATTCTTATAGACAATGTGAATATGTATATAGAAGTTTCTATAATGTTAAATGTGAATACTTTAAACAATTACTGTAGGTTTACCTTTTACTAAATTAGTATAAAATTTTCATTTTCACATTACCCTGAAGTATGTCTGACTTGAAGACACAAGTACATTCCTCCCGAACCTCTAAATCCTTAAGCCCTGAATCTGGCTCACAAAATATATGGTTAAGATTTTGTCATTCAAACTCTGGCAGTGCAGCAGCCCTTGGGTAGATCTTATGAGGAGAACAGGCCAAATCCAGTAAGGAAGACACCCCAGAAAAAGGGGTCACTGGTAAAGTGAGCCGGTGGAGAGCAAGATACAAGAAAGTGTTCCAACCAACTGAAAAATAAGATGCATTTAATTTTTTGCTTTATTTTTCTGGCAAAATTTCTATTACTGCCCACTTGTAGTAGTAATAGTACAATGAGTACTATTTCCAAAGTAAGTCAAAGGTGGATGTTAAAGTAAGGGCAAATGAGCAAAGAAAAAACAATTACAAGAATCATCCTGAAGTATGTGTCTTGGAAGCTACAACAACAATATGGAGACCGCCTGGGCAGAAAAATTTCCAGGACTCTGAATGACCAGGACACTTAAAATCTCAGAGAAACCTGCTGCTTGTTGTGCAGTCCTCTTCCCCAAGGGCAGGGGTGGAAGCATGTTTAATGGCACTCACTGGTATCTAAAGCCTGTAAGACGACCAAGAGGAGCTACCTCTCTGATCCATAGAGAAGGAAGTTAATCCGAAGTAGAAATCTGTGCTTCTGCAACTTCTTAATACATTGAACTGAGCATGCTCTGAAGGAATATAAGAACAGTTGTACGAATTCAGAAGAAAGGTCTGCGTAGCTCTCTAATAACATGCAGACAAGTGGAAAAGAGGAAAGTGAGAGGAACAAAGAATAGGAGCAGAGAATACTTTGTCAGCCTCTACCAGTTTGAAACTTCTTGTCTTGGAACTCCCTGAGAGAGACATATTGGCTTCATATTAAAGCTGACCTCAGAGGCATTTCCTTCTCTGTATTCAGGCCTGTTGTACACTGGAGCTACATGTCATGTAATGAACCACACCAGGAAGCCTCAATCACCAACTCCATTCCAGTCTGAAGAGTCCCAGCCTGCGTGACTCTTCCTCAGATGGCAACTCTTCTTGACCTTTGATCATTCCTCTCACTCTGCTCTTTTACCCTCTCTCTTAGCTAGTCATGCTGGTAGCAGAAAATAAAGACTGGTGGATTTTTATTTTTTTACTTGTGTCACAAAAATAATACGCTTTGCATAATTTTATTTGTCTCTTACCATAAATTTCTCAAAGGAAGCACACAGATGCTCTTCGCACAATTGAACTTCCTAAAGTAACATCAGTAGGCTTATGCAAGCCTTTGACACGGGACCTGACCTACAACAAAAATCTACCATACAGTATACAGCACATATACCCAGGCCCCAATATATGGGTTAGGAACCCTCTCAGTAAAAGACCTTGGCGTTAATACTTTGTATTTTGACTACTGGCCATTTCTTGATAGAAGCTGTGAAAGTAATTGGCAAACTAGCCAGTGTTTGGACATTGCCAAATATTTTCTCAGCATTACAAGGACCAAATTAATGTATTTTTGATTTAAGAATATGATGCCAAATAGAGTAGGTTATGATTATTGAATTAGGAAAAGATCTACTGAGAGTAGGATGCCTGCTTTTCCATATTAATTTGCAGTTTTCTGTCTCATTTTTCTCTCTGCTACTTTATGAAAGGTGTGGATTTTGTATCACTACTCATCAAGCTTTGTATAAATGCAGTGCAGCTCCTTTTATATTCATAGCTGTAACAGCACATTTCCTCTAATTTTAAGATTAGTGTGTGAAGTCTCTGTGCTTATGCTTTAGCTTAGATGGCCATTGATTTGTAAATAGTATGAATCTTCAGGACTGTATTCTTTCTTCATCTGTTTAAAATCTAATAAAAGCTCAACTCATAGGTGTAATGACTTGTATAAACATCCACTGCTTCCAAATCAATGTTCCCTTTAGTAAATCTTAGTAAGAATGCAGTAGGAAAATAAATATAATTCATATAAATATTTCTCCTTAATAATCATCCATATCATAAACTTCTGGACTGGTGTCATTGCATATGTGATAATAATATTTTATCTTCTGCTTGCATTCAGCTAGACCTGTACAGGGCAAGATGATCTGTCCATACAAAAAATGTCTCAGAACTGGAAACAGATGGAAGTCACATGGATGATCATCCATCAGCACTATCATCTGAGTACCCAGGTCACTTAGACAATCATTCTAAAGATGGTGGTATCAAACATACTGAATTGATCCTTCTATCCCATGTAGTTTATGAACAAGCTATGTCTAAGAACTTCTTCTGTCATTTTGAGGCTTTATGAATCAGTTGGATTACAGTAAAACAATTCCAATCAATAGGATGCTTCAACTGATCCTGCCCAATGCCACATTTTCAATGGCAAAAAGGCTGTTCAGGCGAATGAGGGCTGGCCAATTTCTGCAGTCCCTTCCCCTCATACTGCTGCAGTTCCACACTCTAGGAGTAAGGATACTGAAGCACATACTCCTGCCTCATACTTTTACAACACAGTTTTATTCCTATTGTTTAAGAATTTGTCTTACTGCTTATTAAGCTTGCTCATACTCTGCTTCCACTGATGCCTGTGGCTGCAAGGCACAGAGGCTTGCCACCTGCTAGGTAAAAAGTTTCTTTATTTTGACAGTTAACAGTTTCCAAAACACATTACCCAAGTTGGGTTTTATGAAGTTTCTGGTCTGGTATAGCTACTGGAGGGCTTCAATTGATAAATTGTAAGGCACCTGTAAGGGCACTGTAAGGGAGGAGAAAAAACTCTTTTCTTGTACAGATACTAATGTAGCAAAAAACCCTAGATACTTTCCTTCATGCGGATTTCCTTATTTAGAAAGCTATGACCGGTCTCATTACAGGATTTTTTTTTTTTAATGCTAAACCTGTACTCAACCACTTAACTTCTCTAGAAGACACAGGCTTGTAAATTTTGTGTAATAAATGTCCAACCAATTCAGTCAAGGTCAAAAGAGGTTTTGTGACCATTCATCTACCTTCCTACCCTTTTATAAATGATTTTAGAAAATAGATCTGCTCTTTAAAAAATTTAAGATAGCCTCATTTTCTTATGTATAAGTTTCCACAGAAACATGTTCTCCTTCCTGACTACATATTTTCATGGGATAGAAAGTGCTGTGTACTAAAGTTCTATGTACCTTTTAAAATTTTGTTTGTTTTTAAAGCAATTTTCACCCTGTATTTTTCATCAAAACCAGGGAAATTCTTTTTTTGAGCGTGAGAAGGGTCTAATCATTTAATCCAGATGCTCCTTTGTCTGTAAATGGTAGTCTATGAGTATATTAACACCAACTATTTCCTCTTGTGCATTCCACTACCTGAATTAACTGCACAGGAAAAAATCACTCCCTGATGGCCAGACTTATACCTTTATATACACATAAATATACAAATATTGCTGTGCAGATATTGCGTATTTTTACCATTTTCTTCTCAGAAACCATCATCAAAATGTCACAGTAGAGCCATGCTTAACTTCAGAAATAGGATATATCCCACACTTACTATTAGGCAGTAAAGGTTAGGAAAATGAGTTTGTGCTTAAAGCCAGACTGGATGAGTTATTGCTGATAAAGCCTAACCGCCAGGGTTACACTGCCTTGTCTTAAACACCTCAAGAAAAAGCTGCCTTTGGTTAGGCACCACAAAGTATGATATGGACAAAGCCTATAAAAAATGTAAAATTACAAAACCCTCTCAAGTGTGCTTGCTATGCACATGTGATGTGCTGATCTGTTGGTGGTTGCAAGATCCTGCTTCAGAAGAGATGGTCGTGTTTTCAAAGAGCCTTTCAGAGAGGGCTCTCCAAGGTTTCAACACGTGGATTGCCATGCGGCATGCCCAGCCTGCTGCTGGAAAGAATGAGGCAGGAAGGCCCAGGTGCATTGCAGCCGGGATGGGGGGCTCTACGTTCAGGTCCGTTTCTCTCACCCGAGACACCAATAGCACAAGAAGAGCTTTTTCAAAGCTACTGAGCTATGGAAAGGGGGCTTGTCCATATATCCTACTTTGAAGGTCTCAAACGGGGTATCGCTCTCTTGCCGAGACTTGCTCCACCGGAGTTAACCTGGAAACCGTGACTCGAGGCTGACGGGTTTGTTTTTTCTTGAAGCCAACGTTTACTCTGAGTTTAATCTCCCACGCACACCCCGCTCCCGGGCCCGCCGCG
>VZTI01005935.1:35427-90107 GCA_013397865.1 Struthidea cinerea
AAAAAAAAAAACCAAAAAAACCCCGGCACAAAACAAGCAAGCAAACAAACAAAAACAGAAATAGAAAAGAAGGAAAGCAGCAGGAACGCTTGCGGTGTTGTTTTTCACTTGTATTTGATGGCCTTTGTATTCACAGAAAATGTAATTTCGTTAATAATTAAATAATTGCCTGTCACTGCTTAATGTAAGGTAATTATTATTTATTCTTGATACAATTCTTTAATAGGTTGGTGGAAGGCAGGTGTCATAAAATGCCTGTTTGTTCTGTTAAAGGTTGGTCATGCCAGGCCCTTTAGCCGTGGGGAGGCTCCTTGACAGAGCTATGGGCCAGAGGTGCTCAGGTGGATGTCCCAAAAACGATACCTGAGAGGATGCAACAGCTTGCAACAAGCTGTTCCCGAGGTTTAAATTTCAGGGCAAGTTTGAAACTTTGTGTCGAAACTCTCAAACTAATCACCTTTCCATTGGAAAAGAGATAAGGACATCCTGAGAAGAGCACCATGACCAGGCCCTTGCCAAGGACCGGCTGTACGAGCCTGAGGTTAGAGCTGCTCCCTAAAGTTGCTGAATAGGAACTTTTTCAAATCCTGTGAATATTAGTATGGCAGGGAAGTTCCTTGTCTCTAGTACTAGCCTGGAACCCCTGTAGAATGTTGCATAAATTTCTTTAGTGGACATTTGTCATCTATTGCATTTATGAAGTCTGGGATACTCTCCAGATCTTTCTGTATAAAGGCACGGTTACTTCTTTCTCATAGAAAAAGGTCTTTTCTTGTTAGGTTCCTGACAATGGCATTAGAAAGGTCTGAGCATGTTGTTAATGGAAGGACAAGATGATCACATCAATGCAGGGTTCAGAATTTGTGTACTTCAGCAGAAGTTTCAGTTTTAGTAGCTCCATTGGAGTTTAAATTCAATGCCCATTAATGGCACTTACTAAAAAAGTTTTAAGTGATTGAACCCTATGTTCAAACAGAGAAGATGGCTGATATGCTGGGCTGGGATTAGCAGCCGCGGTTATTTCTCAGAGGATAAACAACAACTTTCCTGGTGCTGGTAAAATTTGTAATCATGTACATAAGGTGTGATAAAGATCTGTAAGCCTCCAGAGATGGGTCTCATTCTGCATGACCTTGCTAATATAAGTGTTGACTTGAGGAGGACCTTTGAAGAATCAAGTTTATTATGCAGAAATCACAATACGTGGTTGAAGAAAACACCAAAAAGTTTATTTAAGAGTTTTGGCTAAACCTCTGCCTCTTTATCCAAAATAATATGGTTTCATAGGTTCAGTTTCTACAAAGTAGCTCTTACCTTCTAAGGAGGAAAATACCTGTGTCAAGACATCTAGAGCTTTTGTTAAATATACCTGAAGCCATTGTTTTAGTTTGGGAGTTCTCTTTTGTTTTATATTAATGTATCTCATGCTGATGTCCTTAATTTCAAAAACCAGGATTAAAATTTTTTCATTTGTCTCAAGTGTTCTGTGATTTATTTCCATGCTGGCAAATTTTACATTTACTTTCTTAAATTAATGTGCACTGCTTTAAGCTTCTTTTGTAAACAGCACTTGTAAGTCAAACATCAACTTCAAAGACATTCACTGTAAAATGACTGTTCTTGTTTGGAAGATGCTGCACCAGAAGTCTCACCTTTCCATGGTTGCTTAGATGTATACACTACTTTCAGCATAAGTCTAAGCATAAGTTGCTGTATTTGACTTATGCCACAATTAATTAATTCATTATATTCAATGAAAAGTCAAGCAACATACTGTACTATTGTGAAAAACAAATGAAAGAACCAAACCAAATAAAAGAAATGCATGTGAGGCAGAACACACATGCAATCATTTTTAGCCTTTTATTTGTTCATAGCATTCGATATTTGATATTGCACAATGTTACATATTAAGTATAGTCCTATTCCCTTAAGTTATTTTCAAAGGACAGAATGAGAAAAAGAAGAAATGAATTCCGACAGGCTGCATACATCTTTCTCAGATGTATATATGCAGTCAGTGGAAAAAATTCTATTTTAGAAGTATTTCCATTCCAAATCAGTAAGAATTTTAGAAATATCTTTCACTTGTCTTTGTAAAATCGTATTTGTTCTGAAATGTCATAATAAGACTGACTTTTAAGACTGACTGTGTTACTACAGTGACTAGAGAATTACTTGTCCTGGAGGGCCCTAAAAGAGGGTTGTATTGGAATCTCAGTAAATCACCTGTATTAGCGTGCAGACTCTTCAGACCAACTCAGCTGAGAACCTGTATTTTGTACTCTTGGTTGTTCTTCATTCTTTATCTAAAATGTCTTGAAAACCTGGTCCAGATGATTGGTCCAGTCCTGATGTGACTGTTTTAATTTTACAATATGTTAAGAGTTTAATCTTTGAATCTGTCTTGCCTGTACTGTGTGCTTAGTTCTCGGTCACCTTCCGCCACAGGCTGTATCTGCATCTGTAAGGAGGGAAATGCTATCACTCCTGTTTTATAACATTTCACTTATATTAGTGAGAGCAGTGTAGAATGAAGCCCTGAGTGGCTGTCAGAGGAATACATGTAGTTCTCAGTTGGGGGGAGAGCAGTCAGATCCCTTTCGTGTTCTGCTTTCCAGTTCACCACAAAGAGCTACTCTTGGAGCAGCCAGGAACACTCCTTTCCCCCAGGCTCGAAAGCAATCCTATCTGGGAAGATCTGCCCTGCTACTTGGCTGAGAGACAGGATTCAAATGGAATTATTCCATATGACATGCTGATGCCAGCTTCAGATCTGGATTTGTGTTTCTTGGTCTTTTTTTTCACCTCAGACTCCCCAAGTTCCTTGTAAATCTTGGTTTAATTGAACATTTAATTGGTTTTTGAAGTATCAGTAGTTACGGAGATTTTTATTGTCATTCCTTTAGGTTAATATAGCTAATTTACATTTCCTTTCGGGAAGATTTAAACTGTTCCCAACAGACAGTGGAAAGCAATTGCACTGTTTGCAAAAATATCTGGAAGGCCTTGATGGGAAGAGGGAATTAAGTTACATTTATATACCAGTAAATGAAATCAGAACTTCATATGACTGTTTGCTATTTTACTGCTATACTATTAATTAGTAGGGAAACCCAACATTAACTTTCAAGCTATCAAGCTTTTTCTAATTATTCTGCCTTCCTTGGATGTTCTTCCTACTTCTGCAGTCTTTCTCTTAAGCTTCATGCCCTAGCCCTGAAAGATGGAAGCCCATCTTTCTATTTTACATGGCTATGCTGATGCTGCTGTCATGAAACACCTCCCCCCCCCCCCCCCCTCCTTTTTTTTGGTGACTTACTGAGGGTTGCAGAAACATGAAGGAAGAAACATTGCCTATTTTTTCTTCCTATATCTTAAATCCCAAATGTGCAGCACAAAGCAACCCTCTCAGACCTTGTCAAATGAAATTTAAAAAGTATGAGTTTATAAAACATCAGCAGTAAACAACTTGTTATTAATGTTTTGAAAAAAAAAATTAAGATTAAAGCAGACGCTCCTTTTGGCAGAAGGAATGAGCAGGGTGGAAACTAGACATCAAATTGCTGATTCAGAGTTTGATCCCAGATGTGGGAGGATAAATCTTTCTGGAGTTCCTCATAACTCACTGAAATGAGGTAGGCTGGTCCTGCTTGGGAGCAACAAATGGATTAGATCAGCATGGGAGAACAGATAGATAAGGAGAGTACCTGAATGACTGTGGCTTCAAAGAAGCAAAAGAAAAGAGATGCATTGCAGAGACAGTAATGCATCAAAAAGTAGGAAATTTAATTGGTTTCTGAAGTGTTTCTTTGAACAGTGCTCAGTCAGTTGTTCAAAGCGGGTTTTGAAACACAACCTATGATAGTGTATTGGAGCATGCATTGGGTATGTATTGGTGTTACTGGTACAGGTGTTTGGTGTACTGTGAGCTCTGACGTAGCTTGTAATATCAGAACTTCCCAAAATCACTGAATTATGTGTTTAGTTTACTTTATGTAAAAGCTCTTTATCTATCTCTTTAATATATTATCTATGTATTTAATATTTATCTATCTCTTTAATATTTAATATTTGGCAATACTAGTCCCTGAGCCTTTTCAAAATGTTTTTAAATTCTTGGAAGATGCTGGAAAAACTTTGAGCAAGTTTACCAGAAAAGTATTTTAGTTAATAACTGTGTGTGTGTGATAGGTATCTAGAAATATTCTGATTGTTTTCTTACTTATTTTCTCTTTGCAGATACATTTCATCAGCTCATGAATGGAAGCTTAAAAGACTTTATACAAAATATATGTGAAAATGGAAACTTCATCTTTGCTATCCTCCTTACATGATGAATGCAGATCAGACAACTATATTGAACCTCATTACAAGGAGTGGTACCGAATAGCTATTGATGCTCTGATTGAAGGAGGTTTAGAAGCCTACAAAGAATTTCTTTCCAAAGAGAGATGCTCAGAGTTCCTAGCGGATGAGGAAATTGATTATATTTTGAACAATGTTCACAAACTTCCCCAAAACACAATATATTCCTCTAACCATTCCATTGATGACACCTCTTCCTCGGGGACCTACTGGCCCGTTGAATCAGATGTGGAAGCTCCAAATCTTGACTTAGGCTGGCCCTATCTGATGCCTGGAATTTCTGGTGGCACAAATATTGATCTGCTTTTTCATCCACCGCGAGCACAGCCTTACACCATAAAGGAAACTGTTCGGAAGATAATCCGAGATGCAAGAAAGGTAAACATGAAAAATAATATTGGGAAAAAGTGGCAATAATAATAATCTAGTTGGTGTTTTATTACCAGGGTTTTTTTACTTTTATTTTTGCCCTGGCAGGAAAAAATTATCTAGTTGCTCACAATTCAGTCAGAAAGGTTTTCCCAGACTGAGATCAGTCCTTTGGTGTCACATGCACCAGTGTTATTAACCTTAATTCAGAGGGATCAGAGGTTAATTGGAGGGATTAATTAATACTACCATTATAATGAATAATTACTTTTTACTGTAATGCTGACCAGTGCATGAGAATTTTGTAGATAATCAGCACACCTTTTCTTTGCCCTCAGTTGAATATGCATCAAGTGATACAATTCTGTATAACTGTAGGATTTATACTAATGGTTCTGTCTTGCATCAGTGGGAACACACATTGGTTTGGCATAGCAGATAGTTACAAGGAAACAACACCTCGGTGTACATCCGACTCATGTACCTTGAGAGTCAGGTTTTGTGATTTCTGTATGTCCTTGCAGAAATCGAAGCAAACTCAGAATGAAAAAAAAACAAACTAGACTTAGGCAACGAGGAAATAGATTTTACTTGTGTTTCTTGCCTTCATTTCTGATTAATGATTAGAAATTTGCACATTTTTCCAAATGTACTTGTCTCCATTTAAGGGCACTTATATCTTGAATTTCTTACAGCACACCCAGCATACACCTTAGTGACAGAATGTTGTATGTACAAACCACTTTACTTTCAGTGTGTCAGTTTAAAACTTCTAAGTTTTAAATTTTTAAAACAATGTCAGTTTAAAAAAAAAATCAAAAAATGTATTAACATGCAAATCTGTTTGACACGGGGGCATAAAACCTCTTTTACAGGTATGGCAAAGTTTCAGAGTATTTCTAGCAAGTATGTCAAACTCTAAAATTTTCCTCATGAAGTACAGTTGTGTTCTGTGTGACTCTATGAGCTTCAAATTGTTAGAATGGGCTCTAGCTCACATACATATGTAAACACTTCAGTGGCTGAAATATGCGTGTAAATGTGTGCACTAGAAACGGACTGAACAGGGTGGGGCAGGGAAGGACTGCATCTTTTTACAATGTCTCTGCTATATTTAGATAAAGCATATAATTTGTTACCATAATAGAGTTATCTCTAAGCCTTTTATCCTACAGTTTATAATTTAGAATGACTGTATGCTCAAGGAAGAGTTAATTAATTCTCTCCCTCTTTGTCCCTTTCTGCGTGAGATTTGGTGTTTTCTATTTTGATATGCAGTGAGACTTGACTGTGGATTACCCAAAATACTCTGTCAATTGCCGCTCCTGACCTACCAATGTATCCGCTGTAAGGGAAACAACAAAAACACGGTTAACTCTATTGAGAAGACTAGTTCAGTTTTGCTACAAGGTCTTGAAATGCCATGAATTTAGGCCATTCCCCCTTACTTGCTCCTTGGAATGCAGCTATAGAAAAAAAATTAGGTGTGACTTAGGTTGGCCCTATCTGATGCCTGAAATTTCTGGTGGCTTGCTTTGCTTTGGAAGAAGGTTAAATACATAGTATATTGGCTCCCTGATGTGCTTGTGGTGCTTCCACTTTATAAAGAGGATGTTTTATGTGTGTCACTGTCAAATCTGACAGCTGAAGGTTTGTTTAGTTGATCAGCACAATCTCAACATCAACAACCATAACACTTTTGATACAGTGATACAGGTTGGTTGCTTCAGGGAGCAGCAATTAAATCTAAGAGGCATAGTGTTGTTCAGCCTCTTCTGTCTGCAGATGCATAGAAGAGTTTAAAGTATTTCTAAGTAAGGTAAAGTGGAGTATATAAAACAAGCTTACAGTAGGAAAGCACTTGGTAAACAGCCTAGCACACTTCTCCTAAGCCACTTAAAAAATGTAGTTATATTAACCAGAGTTCTTTGTTATGTAGTAGTGGAGATGTGTAGTCTTGAGAATGCTCAAAGACAATAGGATAATTTTACACATGGAAAACAGAAACCTTTAAAGAATCATGTTCAGCCAACACAGCTCTAAGCCAAATCTATGGGAATTTCAGCAAACTTCTGTGTGAAAATAAACAGGCTGTTAGACGTGGGCATATTCATGCCACCTAAATTTAAGCACCAAACTTGAGTGACTGAGTTCAGGCATTGATTTCCCTGGGCTACCTGAGAACTGAGTGTAGTAGGAAAGCAGCTCCTACAAGGGCAAGGCAGAGAATGTTTCTGCACTGATTCACTCCATGAAGGAACCCATTTGATGTGTATTTATATGTATAAACTATCCCAAAAATTCATGAAGGAGACTGAGCCACTTGAAACCTAGATGCTTTTGAATATTGGGAGATCTATAAGAATAAGATGACACTATTAGTGGACTTATTCTTGACCTCTTTCATGCTTGATGCATCACAGTGTCACTCCTTAAAATGATTATTACCTATGTTAATTTTGACCTTAAGAAGATGTTGTAAACAACATTAAGCAACTTGGTTGCTGACTGATTTTTTTCCTGACTAAAGAGGAAAATAATTTGTAAGACTATGCTACACTAGACTAAAACCTGCAACTATAGAAAAGTGTTGTAATAAAATCGTGTCACGTATTTCTTGCATACATAATCAGCAAAAAAATTACAGACATCACCTTCATCGTAAAGTACAAGTGATATAATAATGGAATTCTTACAGAAAAGGACCAATACTGTTAAATCCTAGAAAAATGAGCAAACCATTTTAAAGAGATGAATCCATGCTTGTGATACATGTTTCTGAAGTTATGTTAGAGCAGGGAAACTGTATTGTACACAGCATGGCATTACATTGTCATCTATATACTACGGCACTTCTGTGGGATAGATGTGATGTTAGCAGAGTGCCTTAGGTCAAACCAAGATGTCAACAAAATGGGCTTACAGTTGGTGTAACTAGACCCCATCTCTAAATGATACAGCCTGCCAGCCACCCTCCTCTGTCAACATAACCTGTGCTCACACAAGGAGGCTGTGTGGCGTGACTGTGTCAACTGGGGAGACGCGAGTCTTTTTCACATGTTGATATAAGCATGTGAGGAAAAAGCACTGCAAGGTCTGCCTGACCTTAATGATGGAGACTTTTGTAAACAAGCTGGTAACCTTATTTCTCTTATGTTTTGGAGGCTTCTACCTTTAATCACTGGCAGGTTTCCGGCTTCTCTGAAGCTTGAGGTGCTCCTACAGCCTGACTCATCATGGCTGGGCTGTCTGAACAGCAACTGATAATGTTTAGCAGTTTTTACTGAGAAGATTATTCATCTGGGAAATGATATCAAGATCATTACTCATCTGTGTCAGGTTGTAGTGGGTTGATGCTGGTTAACATGAAACTTCCTTCTTTGAGTACAGAGTAACACAGAGACTTCAGTAATTAAGTGTTCTCTTCCTCTGTGACTTTTCATAAGAGTTGCCTCAAAACCATCAGTTATGAGGCTTGCACATGTGTGCAAGAAATATCTTGTACTGTTTTCTCAGGTGTGATTGACAGGGTGAGGCAACAGGGAAAGGACAGGACAGAGCACCAAAGGGACCTTCTGGCAGTGTGTTTTTCTCCTTATACAGTAACTAGATTCCTCTGTCGACCATGGAGACGTTCCTACACAGTTTTAGAGAGAAGGCACAGTTCATACTAACATCCAAATAAGGATCTGCTCTTCCTAGAGAGAATTAAAACCTGTTTTTTAAAGAACCATGTTGTTTAGACAACTCAAGGGTTTCTGGTTTGTAACACAGGCCAGAAAACACTTAAAGACTTTGCTGACATACTTTTGGGATTTATGATGGATGTATGAAGTTACACATTATTCAGAATATACGCAATACTCTTCACCGATTTTATTTTATTCAAATAGCCTAGCAGTCATAAGCCTGGGTTCATGAAGTCAGTGATGTTTGTAAGAATTTTTAAAAAATAAATTGCTTAGAAGCTTAAATAAAAATTTAGATGGTTAGTGTATTATCATTTTGGAAAATAAAAAAAGGCAGTTGTTTTTGCTGAAATACTTATGATTAGGGTTTTTAATGAGAAAAGTTGCAAAACTTGGACCCTTGGGAAAGAATTACGTTATACACTGTGAACGAGTGTAACTTGTTATTAGTCTTGCTGGACACACTGTAGGTAAGCACTTAGTCAAAATGTCTTCCTTAGAATTCTTGTGAGAGAGAGTTATGTACAAAATGTAATGCTTGCATTGTTTTCTAAAGCAGTGGACCTAGTCAAATAAAAACAGTTGCCTCATTCTACAAGTATATAAAAAGGAAAATATATATTTTTTTAAATTTTGTTTTGTATTGTTTCAGGCAAGAGTGAAATGTTGTGTATTACAGAAAAAAATTATTCACTATTAATTCATTATTATTGGCTATTAATAATTATTATTGTTCATTATTAATTCACTATTATTTACTGTTATTCTCATTTGGTCATGTGTATAATACAATAGTAATAGTCTAGTACTGGCTGCAGTCTAGTATGAAAGAAAATCAAATTCTTACATACTTATATGAAGAGTGATGTTCCTATACAGAAAAAACTTGTAGAATATGGATGTGTTGAGCAATCTTTTATTAACCTTTCAACAATGCTCGTTGCCAACTATTTTAAATATAATTTGAACACACTGACTGGAACAATGATAATGAATAGTGCTTGTGGCAATACTTGTCTTAGCTCACTAATTGCATCAGTTCAGGCAGATTAGAGAGGGACTGCACTTTTTTGTTTGTAAAAACTAGAGCAATCTGCTAAATTCAGGGAGACAGAATAGATAAATGCAGTAGTTGTCCCACTCAGACATTTTCTGTATTATCTGTAAAGTGTTTGATAATCAGTGGATATCTTGTCTTAAGATGAGAGTAACGCCTAGAAATACTCAGTTTCCAGCTGAAAACATACAGGCAGCATTTTCCCTGCCAAGATATTCTGCCCCACAAGCATTTCAGAAGGTGCCTTTTGGTTCAGCTGCTTTGCTGAAGGGTGAATTCATCATTAACGTCCTCTCAGCTTCTGTTAAAGGACTTCCTGGTAGTTGAAAACCAGCATGGCAGCCATGTGTATGATTTCCGGGTGAAACATAGTTTTTAGTTTGTGATAGATTTATTTCAGAAAGTGAGATCGTGTCCCAGCTTTTCTAATCGCACAGAGTACATGCCATGTGTTGGGAGATGCTGCTTGTCTTGCTCTTGTTGTGTGACCCAGTATCAATTTATTGTCATCACAAAGTAGTGCTGCTCACAACAAGTAATTATTTCAGGCATTTTCTTTGCTTGGATTTTCCTTCAGAGTCTTCACACTATTTTGTGTGCCTGTGCTCTTCTCTCCCTGCTGTCCTGCTCTCCCCATGTAAGGGTAGTCCTACAGCAGTCACAGCAGTGCATTTGCAGTGCAGGCAGAGAGAACTGCCATCGATGGGAAACATCTGCAAGCAATTTTATAATCTGGAAAACCTGGGACTTTTGTGAAATGCAATTCTTAAGTGCAGTTCCTCTAAACATGAAACCCGCAATTTTTCCTGGTAGTGCTCCTGTTACATGGGAAGGAGCCTGAAACTGAAAAACAAGCACAGTGCAGAGCCTGGGGAGTGAGAATCTTTGAGAACATAATTTTTAATTAGTTGTGGTAGTTTTTTATTCATGGATTTCTATCTTTGCAAGACTTTTGACATCCTCAATACTCATATTAGAAGATGTATTTAAATAATTGATAGGTATTGCCATATTTGTATTTTTATGTCATAGCTGTGCTAATATGTTATCAAAATACCACACCTCCATGATGAATTTAAAAATGGAATAGGGAAGATTAAAGGCCGATATTGCAGGCAGCTGTATTTCTTTATTAATGTCTGTCTCATTCACATACATATGACAAGTAAGCATACACATAAGCGTTGTAGCAGTTCCTTTCATTAAAACATTTTTTGTCATTGACATTAATCTCTGTCAGTCAAAACAAAAGTGCCATTAAGAAGTCATTTATGCTTTTTGCACATTCAGTAGATTAAAGTGTTCTTTATCATATTCAACAACAACTTTGTACTACATTATGTTGAAGCAATTACAGATCAAAATATGCTATACATATAAAACTGTTGATTTAAAATATTTTTGCCCAGGCAGAATGCTTCTTTCAGTGCCCAGACTAGTGTCTTTCGGTTCTGTCCCTCTCCTTTTCTTGTTTGTCAAAAAAATACTATGATATAAATGATAATGTTGAAGTGCTATTTTTGTTCATCTGAATTCCTCTCCTGGAGAGATCTCCATTTTTCTATTTTTTTTTTCAGCCAGGAAACAATCTTGCCTGAAGAACTATAGCCTTAATCAGTTCACATTCATAAGTCCATAAGCCTTTTTTCATCTTTTACAGTTTTAGCATAGCTTTTGAACTCATGATAGCTTTCCAACATAGCCAGTGATGCTCTGAGCGGGACACATTTAGGGTGATTTTAAACTTTGAATTTGTTATATATCAGAATTTGGAAACTAAAATATTATATTATATTATATTATATTATATTATATTATATTATATTATATTATGTGGTAGAATTTTAAATTAGCATAGCTTGGTGTGCAGATACCTGCAATACTGCAGCAGTATTTGTGTAACACAGTGTGATAGGATCTACATAGAAAGTGGAGAAGTGCTGACGAAACAAAAAAAGTTCAAAATTTCCCATTGTTCTGTTTGGAAGGAGTGGGACTGCATGCCAGTGAGTTACATGTATTAAGTTTTCTCATAGATCTGAGTGCAAGCATCTACTTCACTTGTAATTATTTCAGAACAATTTGCTTAATGCTGCATTATTTTCCTTGAGGAGTACTGCAAGTATTCCAGTACAGATGATAGAAGGGTCAAAGTACACTTCTATTATTTACTTCTCTAAAAGAAGTGCAGACCTCACCACAGATAGCTGTGTAATCATGCCTTCCATTTTAGCCTGTTAATAGAGTATGTCTATAACCATTTTTTAATAAAGATACAACCAAATTGTAAGAGAAGTTAAAATCCACATTTACAGAAATGCTGTCAGCATGGCTGAGACCTCAGAGGGCTTTTGCTCTGTAAAACCTGACTGTAATTTACCTTTTGAAGGAAGAAAGCATTGGCCGTCACAACCATAACAGGGTGTAACTGGTGCTGGGCTTGCTACTTCACCGTAGGATCTGCAGACATCCATAAAATGACTCACCTCAATAGAACTGTTCAAAACAAATAAATGCAAGGTCTGGCCATGGCTTGCTTGATCAACAGTTAATAATTTTTCAGTATACAGTCCACTGATCAGTAAGCCAGCTGAATTTATAGCAGTGTTATTTGCATTATAAATACAGAATTATAGGCAACTAAACTAGCTACGTGTGCTTTCCTTGCCCTTGTTTGTCATCTTTTCCCATATCTTAGGTGGTTTTTTTCTGAAGCAATAAACATTATTATGTTTTGCTGCATGTCTGTATATCATACACGTTACTCGTGTCATAGCCTTCCTGATTGGTGCCAGCCAGTACAGACATACCACTACAACAAAATAAACAGTAGATTCAGAATTTATATGCTCTCCTTTATTCTTAGCTAGCAAAGAACATAACCAAAGTGTGTGTGGTTTTGTAGATGAGACTACTGAGACACACTGAGCATTAAATGAATATAAATCTTTTTTTTTTAAAAAGATACAGTTATAAACCAAAAACCTGAGAGTATTATGCATTAGCAAACAGTACTCAGAAGCAAGTAGGGGCCGTTTTTTTATTTTCTTGCTTCTGTGGTTTTATTGATGATAAAAATTACAGTTGTGCATTTGTAGTTATGCAGACCAACTTCTGACGAACATCAGTGCTTCGCTGATAAAAGCTGCAAACCGTAGCTTTGTAATGCTTACTTTTCAAATATGTAAAAGCATGAAGCATTTCTTAGCTTCAGATAAGGAGGGTGTATCTTTAAGATGTATACAGGGTGTTCTCATACCTTATCTCGGAGCGGATTATCTTAACTTCTGTCTCTTGGGCTGGAGTGCTTGCGCTGACTGCCCAGAAGACATATGGTGTGAGGGAAACAGAACAGATGCCTCAAAAACAGGGTCCATGCTGACCCCTGCTTTCCCCAGCAAGGCGTGTGGGCATGTAGCTGCCGTCAGAAAACTTTCTGGTGCTTCTTTTATCCAGGGATTTTTGCTAACTGCAGCACCAGATCTCCTCAGGCCTTTTCGCTTCTGCCAGTGATCCTGCTGTCAGAGACAAAGCTGGGTGATAGGATAATATGAGAAGTTATGCACCATATCTCTTAGAGATGAAAAGAAAACTTTGAGATCTGCATCATCCACTAGCAGTCAGGCTCGAACAGTAGCACAGGACTGTGTGTTCAGGCAGCCAAATAGGTGTGCCTTCGGTTCAAACGGCAGGTAGAACATCTCAGCCTTATTTTCATGCTGTTTCCTGGAGCTGCAGGCACTCTTTGCCAAGAAGGCTGCACTTCAGCTCAATAAACTCCCTTTATGGCTTAAGCACTAGGTAAAGCCCTAAGACATCACCTTTGAATTCAGGTCAATCTGCGTGGCATCAGCCCACAGAAGGCAATGTAGTTGGTGTTTTTCCTTAGGCTTTTGATGCTTGATAAGCCAGAAATAATATTGAGGATAAGATGAAATAACCAGCATAGAAGAAAATTATGATTCCCAGTGGGACCTTTCTCAAGAAATGCCCACTAAGGGACTAAGCTCTTCTTAAGCTGTGCAGAATTCCCAGCTAGTGAGCTGTGCCTTCTGATAAGAGGTATCAGAGGCAGCAAACAGAAGTTAGTGTCAAGCCAGCAAAACTGATTTGCTTCAAATGCCGGGGAGATACTGCTTGTCAAAGCAACTAGGTCTCCATCCAGCATGACAGAGCACAGTACTATCTGAAGCTGTCTGCTGTTCTGATAATTTACTTCCACTGACTAATGGTGGATTAGCACAGGCACGCAATAATTGCCTGAGAAGTCACTGTTAAGGGTGTGGGGTTTTTTCTAAGTAATGGGAAGGCCTGTGTGGTTTGATAGAGATCAGTAACCTGTGTTTTCTGAGGATGGACCTAAAAATATAGCCATCTAAAGGTCTAATTCTTACACCAGTATGTACTCTAATAAGTCTACAGAAAGTTGCTTTAAAATGTAACAAAAACTATGTTATTTTGCTCAAAGGATATATACTTTTGAAATGAGAAGACTAAGCATAGAGATGAAACTGGGAACTATGACTGATTCTTCTATTTGTTTATTTGCTATCACCCTATTTCATGTTTTAGCATAACATGGGCACCAGTAATATCACTGTATTTTCTAATGGAGCTTATGATGCACAATATGATGGCAGTAATGTCATCATCTATTCTGTTAATGAACTCTGGAGTATTGAATATCACTAAGCCACTTGTGCCAGAAATGTCATTAGTCAGATGATTTGATTTCTTATGCATAAGTTTAATGATGAAAGTTCAGTCCAAATCTGAAGTGCCATGATATGATACTGCAATCTCCTGTTACAGGATTTCTGTCCCAAGTAAAGGCTCTGTACTTTGTCTTGAGGTTAGAGGAGTTAATCAGTGTCTTTGCAATGAGTTCTTGAGAGCTCAGGAAGCTCTTATGTGTGCATGTCAGAGCCTTCCAAAGCCAGAGCTCCAGGTGCTTTTTGGAGGAAGGAAAACAAAGGAAGGAAAAGATGTGCTGTTCTTGGGTGTTGGGAAAGAGGCATGTCAGAGGAGCAGGGATCCCTGCCAGTCCTTTCAGTTGATTCTTATTAGAAACCATTGCAGCAACTAAACACTGTTTAGACCTTCTGAGGGACCATGACACTCTGGAACCTGCACCCAGGATGAAAATGCTTGGGGTCACTGGAGTTTTAGAACATGGTGTGGAAGGGGACAGCTTAAGACATACACAGATGGACCAATGTTTGAGTCAGCTGGGCTCTACTGTGTGGTGGGAAGCATTGATCAGAAGTAACTCCCTGAGAATCTGTAGTAAAGGAGTGGGAGGAAGGCACAAAAGTTGTGCATACTGAAGTGACCATACTTACAGTATGATAGGAAACCATCATACATACATTTTTGGTCATAGTCCCTCTTTCCTTTCCCTCTCTCTTTGCCCCCCTCTCCAGCTATATCCCTTGGACAGCCCTATCTCCTCTGTCCTTCCTCCTTTCATTGTGCATCTCAGACAGAGGTGAACATTTGCTGCCTGCTCTAGACACTTCTGGCATCTTTCTGGAAAGCAGTTCCAGGTGTGACATCTGGGAGTAATATCTCCCTCTTAGGTCAGTAAGGAAATGTGGCTTCCCTGGAGGATGCCAGTCAGCATCCCTGAAGACAGTGCTTGCAGTATGGTGTTTGGGTCTTTTCCCCATCCTCTGTCACTCCCAGTGAGAACTTGTAAAACACCAACACGATGTTAGAAACACAGCAATGCTTTCGAATTGCTAGTCAAATCAATTTTATTGCCAGGTTTCTGATTTTTATTATGAATTGCATATCTGACATTAAATATCGGGGAGGTAGATTTTCTGAACAGGACTGTCTTACTGATGTTTTTGGCAAAAATTACGAAGTCTAAAGATCAAGCAATTGTGTGTCAGAAATGACAGTAGGCTATTTAATTACAACCGTGACTTCTATACACAATTGATTTTCATCTCATTTTAGCAAACAATACATCTAATAAAACTTGACAAGAATTTTTTGGGGGGATATTAAGTAAAGGGCAGAGAGACAGAAATATGATATCTGTTCAAAGAAGACACTTTTTTTTTCTTCAAGCAAAATTAGATCCCTAATTCTGGGAGGATTTAAATACTGTAATTTGTGCACATGAGAGGTTCCATTAATTTAACAGGCATATGTTTGCAGGATTGATGCCTAGGGATATGGCCATATATCATTAAGGATCTGATTTTGAATGTTTAATTAATCTCTTTCTCTTACATCATACCACAGTACATTTATAGTACAAAATGAGCTACATCTTCAGGTGATTGCATTCATTGTGAGCAACTAAAAAAAGAATAATGTGTGTCCAATCAGACTGCTGTAATTCTTTTATTCTAAATAAAAACTGTGGTGAATAACTGAATATCTGAAAGCCAAGCAAAGCCATGAAACCAATGGAATGTTTTCCTTTCCCCAGATGCTATTCTGTCCCTTTACTGATACCTGCATTCAGGCCCAGGTCCTGCAGAAGCGGGATGGATGCACATATGAATGTTATAGAAGATAGGCTGGTCCCTTCAAAAGAAATACAAGAGCGAGACTTAATTTATCATGTTGATACATAAAGAGCAAGAACAGATTTTGCCAATATAGAATGTCTATCAAAGAACATTTTATTCCATAGTTTCCTATGAATGGCCTCAACCAAAATGATTAAGTCCTCTGCTAGCAAACCTTAACAGTTTATAGTGGGGATACAGGCTTTTCCGTATTCTGCCACATTACACATGTTTACTGAGCTTATCTACACTGCAAGGAAAATTCCATGGAAAAGTTTCTCGATTTGTACACTTAAGGCTTTAAAAATGATTTCAAAATGTATTGCACAAAGCACACGTGCACTTTTTCATGCATGCTGGCATGCAAGTAAGAAAAACAAAAGGAAAACCGGTAAGAAGTGAACATCTGGAATTTAGTTATTGTGGTAGAACTGTCCAAAATTGTTCATGGATTTTGTTTTTTGAATGTTCTGTATTCTTAAATTAAAACAAAACAATCACCTCAAGAAATGGACAGTTATGACATGTTGACACAAAATAGTGTACACTATTTTGAATTTTCTTAGTGCTGTTTCAAAAAATTCTAGGGATCAGAACTTTATAGTCTGCTAAATTCTGTGGAGAGACATTGCTCATTCTGTCTGAGGAGGTTATTTGCTAAATTTAATTATACAAAGTAGTCCTTTGAGATACAAAGTAAAAGAATAAAGCATTTCAGTTTAATGTTTTACTGTCTAGTTCATAACCCAGCTATCTATTTTTAAGGTAGTAGACTGCACATAAGAAAAATACAGATAATTTGAGAAGGGAAAATGTCTGAGATACGTAATAATAGTATTTTAATGTGGGCACTGAAGTTACAAAGCTGAGTACTCTATCTGAAAGCATCATTAGAAGATGATCTTGTCAAACTTTTTTCCACAGAACGTAATTTGTTTCAAAATTCCACATAAAACTAGGTGTTTAAAGATTTTGGGGGATTTTCAGCTAAATACATTTGTTGAAACATTCTAGGAGCACAGTTATAGTTATCTGTTGTGGAAATATGATACTGAATAAGAAACAAAAAGCTGTGGCATTTTAATTCCAAATGCAGAAATCTTTCTGACTTGTTTTAAAGAAGTGACAGTGGCATTGTTGGCTGCCTTTTATTTCACCCTGATGTTCACAAAGACTTTCTGTTTTTAAAAACTCAGATGGAACTTAGTCAGAGCTGCTTGTTGTCATACAGTGTGTGTGGGGATTCATAATATATATAGTGCATGCAAAAAGAAACAGACATAGGTTTAAGCATAATTTTTCCTTGCTCAGTAGATATAAATTTGGGCAGTCTCTTTGGTCAGTCTTGACTGAATGTGTATCAAAACTCTAAAATTTTCCCCAAGGAAAAGAAATCCTTGATATGGTACAAAAAAGCTCCTTGTCGTTGCCTGTTGGAGGCATTGCTGTCCTAACAGTGGAGATGTTTCTGATAATTACACTAAATATATTCCTGTTTGGAGATTATGAAAGAAATCACTTCGACCAGACTTGAAGCTACTTCTGTAGTGAGGAGAAATTTGGAAATATAGTAGGTGTTGTAACATAAAAACTAAAAATAATCCAGTAGTTTGTTTTTTGTTTAGGTTTTTGGGGTTTTTTTCTGATTTGGTGACTTCCACTGACTGTCCTAAATTACAATAAAAACGCACTGGTTTGTATTTTTTCTTTTTCAACAGCTATGAATGAAGGAATTACAGTATAAGTAATAAGCATTGAACTGTTCTGGTTTTGTTTTTAAATTGCTGATCTGTGGCTCTAAATTGGATTTTGGCCTGAAACAGTAAAAATGTAAAGCATCCTCTTTGGATTAATTATATGATTATCAAATATATATACCAAATAGGAGAAATCTCTTCACCTGTTGAAAAAAAAGAAGAAAAAACTGACATTAAATATTTTTCAATAATCTGTATTAACAGGTTACAAAATATTTATATAAATAAATACACACACACACAGACTGGAATTTCATTGAAAAGCTGGCTGTCAGCAGCTGCCACAGGCTGAAATGCAAAACACCTGTGAATATGATGTGTGCCAAAAATCTTTAATTGTAATTATGAACATAGTTAACTAAATTAATGCATTATGAAAATTGAGAATGGTATTTCACTTAGGACATTTTAATTAATTTCAAAGTCATGGCTGGTTCTTGAAGGTCAGCAGGTTGTCCAGGAAGGATTTTAATGGTAATAAACTGTACACTCTTTTTGCCTTCCTTTCTCAAACTTGTTCAAAACCACAAAAGCAAAAAAATCTCAATTTAAATGTTTCATTTGTTTTCAAGTTGTAAAATATTCCTTGGTGTTTCACAGAATCTGCAGTTTTTGCTTCCTTGGGTTTTTTTAGACGTGGTTTGGGGTTCTCTGTGCCTGGGAATTTGAAGTGAGTTGCTCATTGCAATGTATCTAGTGAGAATTCCTATGCTCCAGGTTCATTCCCCTCAAAATCCCAGTGGCAGGGCTTTAGTTTTGAACTCATTCATAGAAACATGGTCTCCTCTCAAGACCAGCAGTTATTCTGGTATTTTAATGAATGCAATTTTTTTCGTATAAATCAATCTTCTGTGCTTCTTGATTAGATGCCGCTGCTTGTACTGTGTCCATGTGTCCTCTTCGTGAGCCTTGGCATTGCTTTCCTTTTCAGATATGATTTTCTAGTTGATTTTACTGGAAGTTGTTTCGAAAAAGAGCTGGGTAAACACGAGCCTGTGATCAGTGTTTGTATCCTTTAAAAACTGAGCTTTTTCGGTCTCTCCCTATTCATCTTTGTAGCCATTTCCGGACTGCAGAATCAGCAGAGGCTGATAAAACTGAGAGATTCACAGGTTTTAATGTCAGAAGGGACTCTAATGATAATGACATCTGACTCCCTGCACAACACAAGCCTGACAGTGTTGTGTCTTCGAAGAGCTGATACTGACAATAAATCTGACCTTAAAACACGTGGGTACTAGTCTTACCATCAACACTTCTGGGTAACTAATTCATAATTGCTCAGGAGATAATTTTTTTTTTGGACAGCCACATTTCTCTAAATGATGGAATTTGCTTGAGGAAACCCGTATTACAAGCCCAGACCAAGCCTGCTTGTATCTCATCACTCAACATGACAGTCAGCCAAGAGAGAAGGTGCAGAGACTTCTAAATGCAGGACTGGAGGGTGAGGTGAGGCTCAGGCTGCTTCGTAGCTGCAGGGGTTGCTTTCAAGGGACCTTGAGATGCTCAGCCTCTCCACCAGCACTGGCTGTTGGCTTCTGAGAGTCTGCTCACACAGCAGGGATCAGTGCACAAGGACACTCCTGAGGAGCAGGGTGTCTTCACCTCCTTAGAGCATCACCTTAGCGTGACTAGACTGATTCCAGTAGCAAAGCTCATTAGCAATGGGCTGACTCAGGTGTCCCTGCACAGGACAGCAGCGTGACATGCACAGACACACACCCTGTGTATGTTCAGTTTCCCAGATAAAAATAGGTGCTATGTTCCCGCATTTATGGAATGGTTTGTGCTTTACAGAGGAGAGCTCTCTGTGTGCATTTAAGTGTTAATTTAAGAGGAATTTAAAAAGATGCTTATTTTTTCTGGTAATTCTTCCAGAGTCTTTTATGACAGAGAAGTAGTAGAAGCAGACTTCAGTAAGTTTCTGGTTTTTCAGTTGCACCAGGGATGATTCCGGAGGTTGTAAATAACATTACTCTATTAAAAATATATTTCTATGCTAATATCTTCTAGAACTGGATAAAATGGGAGTGATTTATATGTTTTTCTAGTTCCCTGCATTTGTATCCATTCAAAGGTCTTTTATAACCTTTAAAAAATACGTTTTTGTTTGCGTGTTTTTATTTTTGCTGAATATAAAAGTTTTGTGATTAAATACATTGGTCTAGGACTTAGAAGATTTGTATACAAATTCCTTGTAGAACACAGACTCCTCATCTATAAATATGAATATTATCTCAGAGTAATTTGTGAAGACATATACATAGTTTGGGGTGCTCATGTGCTAGGGGTAGGGAACACAGTTTCAAGAGCTTAAGCTGAAATCTACCTTTTTCAGGTGCTTCCAATGGTTTGAAACTTTGTATTTTGCATCAACCTTTTGTGCATTTGTTTTGTCCATGAGATTGTTTGTTTGCTATAGAGCATTCAAGCAGAAATATTTTAGTAATATCCAGATATGAAACAGAGTTGTTTGCTTCTCCATTATCTGCCCATGTTCTGATGTTACTTTTTTCTCGCAATGTTCCTCTATGCATCAGTGAGAAACAAGAAAATAACTTTTTTGTTGTTCACTTGAAATAGTGTTTCTGATTTAGGTTGCATTTCAGCAAGCAGTCACCCACAGAAGTGTCATGAAAGTCTTGCCTTTGCATACCTGACTCTTGTTTCGTTGCAAAAATTGTTCCTGTGTCAGTGAAAATTATGTATATTGCATTTCTAAGATTGAAAAGAGACTGGAGTATCTTTTAATTACCAACTGCTGGTCACAGTTAACGAAAAATTATAATAAACTCTCTGAAAAATTCCTTCCTGACAGCTGTACCTCAAATCTCGAGTGAGTGCACACTGCACCAACATCTGAAAGCAGATTCAGAATCACAGGGAAAGACTCTGAAAATCAGGAAAAGATTTACGCCTTTTTAAGTGAGCAAGAAAAAAGGATAAATCTGTCTTGTTATTACATCTGAAATTATTACTCTTTTTTTCTTTTATCAATACATTGCTGGTTGGAAACTTTTTATCTAAAGAAAAGAGGCAAATAATAAAATATGTTTTTTTCAGTCAATGTGTGTGCAATCCTCTACGTGCGCGTGTACACACTGTGCTACAGAAAGCGTGGATTCCAGGCATGCACACATGCACAGGGAGCATAGTCTGGGATGGGGAGAGGCTTTCTGGCATGAACTTGGAGTGGGCAGGTTACTGAAGGGAAGATGTTTCCTGAGATCTGAGAGGTACTTCGTAAGAACAAATATTTATTTGAAAGGCACTAGTTTGAATCAAAAAGCAACAGTTTACAAAGTGTTCTTGGAATGAAATGTTTACCTCTCCTCTACAGATGTCTGTTGCAGGTTCTCGTCTCCATCCTTATTTCAAGCAACTAAAGTTATCTAGTATATTTAGCTGTTAGCATGCTTGGCACATTTTCCAACAGAGCCAATTTGCCAACAGAACATGGCTTAATGTAAATCCATGGGTGGTTTGGTCAGCAGTGTTTCTGCTTTTGCTCCTTATTATGAGAAGGTTCTGCTTTTGATGGCAAATTAAGTGAATTTTCCTCTCTGCCCCTCATGTTTCCTAGCATATGTAAACTTGAGGTACACAGCTTTTCAACACAGGAATTTTATGTGGTTGCTGGGGATTCACTGGCACAAATAGGCAGCAATTCTTGCAAAGAAAGCTACTGAAGAGCTGCAGTAAGTGCCCCTGAGACTGATTTTCTTCTTCCTCCATTCTTAAATCCAGGTATCTGCTGTGATGTTTTGGAGGATACTGCCTTGCTCTAGCAGGAGTTTTGCATTTCTTGCAGATGTTCAGCAGGCTTCCTGACTAGATCTCTGATTATCATTACCCAAATGGAGGTTAGGTGTGTGTGTGAACTGGCATGCAATGCACATCAGGAGGAATATTTTGTGGAAAGGGGAATGCTCTCACATACAGGGAGCTGTACAGTGGAAGACTTGTGATAACATGTTTCTCTTCTACTCATTAAAAAATCCCTATTAACTTGCCATGCTGGTCACTAGCTCGGCTGAGTATAAAGGGTTCAGTTACTTGCACAGTGCTAACTCATTTATTTGAATAATTGTTGATTTTAATGATTCTTGAATGAGTGCTTCATTATGCACCCTAATCTTGTGAGAATGAGAAAAATGAGAGGAGCAGACGAGCATAGGATGACAGTGCCCATCTGTGGCTGAGGCAGATGGAATCTGGATCGTGGAAGGAAGTCTTGCAGCCTGGCTGTGTGTCTGCTCCTCCCCAGATGTGTCCTGGAAGTGGCCTAGGTCTCTGATTGAAGAAAACATTATGAATACACTTAATAAACTTTTAACCATTAAAAATAAACTTTTACATTTAAATGGAAAGAGTATTAAATAGCAAAGATGGAGTATTATAAATACCTGATCAGACTTTATCACAAAGATCAAATAATCTGTCCTCTGATTTTGCATAATTGCAGTATCAAATTGAAAGTGGTGAATTAATACTTCTGTGCTCTTGTGGAAGAGCTATATGCAGATCAGTGAAAGCTGATGCTAACTGCATTTACGAAATAATAGTGTCACCAAGATAATTCTTAAGCTGTATGGCTTCTTGCTTGACAAAGATGGTTATTCAAAAGTCAGCTCACACAGAGGCAAAAGATCAGTTCAGCAAAAACCTGGCAGAAACAAATAAGAAAGAGATGCTTCTTTAAATTTTTTTAACTTCTGTCTTTGAATAACCTTTCTTATCCCTTGACTTGCAACTCCCTCGAGTACCTCACTACCTGTGGAAGATTCACACTTGAACAACAATTGACAGGTTTCACTTTAAAAGGTTTTAGAGGATTTAAAAATTGAAATAACTTTTGTAAATACAATGTTTTTAAAACATAGCATTGGTACTGAAATTATAACTCTTTAGTACTAATTTTACTTGTAATTCTTTTATTGTTTTATTTTCTAAGTGCTGCATTTGTTTCAGGAATTAAATTCTGTTTAGTACCTTGTTTAGTTCCAGTTCACTATTCACTCCACTGGGGCTACAAGAATTGCAGTGTTACTTATCTTCTTCATTTCAGTTTGCGTCACAGGAGGTTTGAGCTGGGTTTTTATAATTGCTTCCCTACTATTTCACACATCTTGCTCCATATGTTAATGTGCATAAAAATGTGAGTCCGTTTTCTTCCTGAAAAGCTGCACATAATTACTTATTAACATGATTAATCTATTCTTATCTTTAGGACATTCTGCCAATGTTTTCAGACTAGTCTGCAATTATTTTTTCCTTTTTCATTTAATATGTAATAAATAATCTAGCATGCCAGGCTAATGGACCTCACCTGAGGATCTGAACATGCTTTGCAGACAACAATTAATTAATTAGTTTCAAAACCTGTCTTTAAAATAGGTGAAATTGAAATGCAGTCTGCCAGCACACAGTCATTAGCAATATGTTGCACAAGTCGCTGTGGCTGCTCTATGAGCAGGTGGTGTAATCTGCTTCTCATGAGTATCAGGGAAGGTTCCTGCTCAATTGGCAGCATGTTTAAAAAAGTAAATAGTTTAAATCATCTGATTGGGTTGTTTACTGGCATTCAGATGCACCTATGTGCCATATGGACTTATGTAGGCATACATTATGTCTGTAGTATATGTTTCAAAATACTGATCTGACATCATTGAACAGCAATGTTCAATGTTGCTTTTCTTTGCAACATAAATGTTACTACAGGTGTTGTCCAGGCATGCTGTTTTTACTTATAAATGCATTTTACTATGTCACGTAGCTAAACTGGAAAAATTTGAAATGTGAACAGAGAATCTGGCAGAGCTAAACCCTGTAGAAACTTTTTATTATTTATCCTCTCGTATTTATACCAGAGGATCACTGCCTTTCCTTTATACTGACCCATCACTGACCTGTGACCAGTAATTTTAAACAGCCTGCATTCTGTAGTTTTCTGGTTTACCCTAACCATATTACTGCTTGAGTTCACCTCCTTAAACATATTTAGGTACGTCTATAGAACTTGAAATTAGTGGCATTGAAGCAAATAGTAGTTGTAACAGGAAGCAAAAGCTTTATTGTGGCTATCATAAGGGTATAGTCATAAAATGTGCAATAAAAAGGGGGGGGTATTTTTAAGCTTGTATAAAATGTGTAGGAACCCATTTTAAGCCCACATTCAGTATCCAATATTGGGGGTTTTTCCAGTCTCAAATTTAAATGAGTTTGGAGTTCCTTCCTTGAAAGAGGGAAGAAGGGACAGGAAGGGAGAAAGAAAGAATTATGGGAGTGAAGTGAGGAGAGGAGAAGGAGGGGGAAGAGGGAAGCGAAGCAAAGGCAGTCACAGAAGGAAGGGAAGGGGGTAACAGAAATAGGCCATAATAATCTGTAAATTATAGTGGGTTTGCTTCCACTTTTGTGACAGCAATATAAAAATCTTTAATAACATTGAGCCTTACAAGGTGCTAGAAATACATACAATCAAAATGTTTTCACTGGACAACTGCTTTAAACATCTGGCCAATAACCAGGACTTAAGTGTGTATATCTCATGTGTCTATTACTGACTCTCAGTCACATGTATGAAGCTGAATACAAAAGCTGTATTTTGAAAAGGATGAAATAAGCAATATTTGAAAAGGTGTTTTCCCATTTACCCTTCCCTAAATATGTGATTAGCCTTCATTTTTGTATTAATTGACTCTTGTGTTGGTTTTCCTTTCAGAAGTCAGGCTGAGCAACCAGCTTGGTCATCAAGCTGTTTTTTGAATTGTGGCCATAAGCATTATTTCCCTGATACTACAACGTTTAATTAAAAATGACCAACAGTAAGATTATTTTCCTGTCTTGCATGTAAACTATCCAGGTATGCTAATTGTAGCTGCAACAAATATACTCTATTGAAGTAGACTGTAATGTTCCTCTTAACCTTCTTAACCTAAAGAAATTATGCCACTACTTTCCAAAGACTAACTGGAGCCTCTGTTGAGGCTTCCTGTCTTCACTTTGCTATTACCTTCTCTAGACCATGAACTAGAGGAGGTTTTTAACCAGAATTGCTTCACTTCTCAGTTGGGGTTCTATGGACGTGTAACAATGTCTTCTGCAAGGACTCCCATTTTTTTTTTCCTCTTTTTCTTCTACATTTATCTCTGAATCACTTTCACTAGCAGTGTTCCTTAGGATTATGCAGTCTGCCTTTTGGAAGAAGTTTTGGCTGTCTATAGAGGACTAGCCTGCAACAATTAATGAACTAATTAGGACTTGTTTCTCAGTATTAAGGTGATTAAGTCAGTTATATCATCAGGTCATGCTCATGGTCTGTAGGCTTTCACTGATTTGAAATCTGCTGATTTAACTTTTTAATTTTTTTTAATTAGGCACTGCCTACGAATATAGATTTGTTTTCTCTTGGATGCAATGTCTGTCATGCTAGAAAATATTAGCCTTCATATTAGTTTGTGTGTACTTGATGCAAGGTCACCATGGTATCAGACTTGTGGATTTAACAGTGCATGGCTTGCAAGTCTTCCACAACTGTATGCTTTTATTTTTCCACGTGCTAAAAATGTTGATAGGCCATCCATGTGGACTGTGCTTAACGTACTGCAAGCAGGCATTCCAAAGGCTATCTTTCCAAATCCTAAGCCACTCTGAAACACACGAGGTTTGTCTGCTGACTTGGATCCACCAAAATTTTCACATGCATAGAAATGCAAAAGTGTTTCCTGCTTTTGAGACACTTATTTTTATCTAACTCCATTCTTTTCCAGCATCTACTATGGAGTCAGTCAGCTCTGTTTCCACCCCTGTGTTATGTACCTGCCTTTCTTTTTTGATTCTCTTCTTTTGTGCAAATTGTACCTGTTGTACCTACTTATTCTTGTAAGTAAGAGCAAGGGATTTGAGGCAGTATTATAGAATTGAACTACATAGTTAGGTTTTACTGGAAATTTTTTTGTCTAAAACATATATATACTAACAGAAGCATTGAAACCCATGCAGGATATTTTAAAAATGTAGCTTATTTATAAAATTTGAATATTAGATATTCAGCTCTTCCCATTTCATTTAGTTTCAGAAACTATTTACTATTAAGTTTACTCTTGAGTTTGCTATTAAGATCTCGAACAGTACACAGGCCTTGCATAAGCAAACTTAAAAGCAAAATTAACCTTCTTGGTCTAGAAAAGTCAGTCTGAATCATCTCTTCTTCTTATAAAACTGCCTTTGACAAAGAGAATCTTTCATTGTTTCCAAGTGTCTAATTAACAAATGCCATCAAAGTTCTGTACTTTAAGAAATGCTTTTGTTATGTAGGTTAAAGTTTGCAGCATGTAAATGTTCATTAATATTGTGGGGTTTCATACACTGTCAAGCGTTTTTCCATACATAAGTTCTCAGGAAGAGGGGTTTAGTGTTGAAAATGTGTTTATACAGGATTCTTGAGGAAACCAAGTGAAGCAGTGGGAAGACAGACTGACTCAGAACATCAGTCCATTCCCAATCTAAGAAACCCCACCAAACTGTACTGTTAAAGGTGGCAAACCCCCAAATTATTCTCGATAATTTTTACCTAGATTACCTGAAATCTCATACATTTACTTTGACTCTTTAATAAGCAGTCAATTGTTTTAATATTTCTTGAAAGAAATCACGGAAAGAGCCCTTAGAAGTATTAGTGTCCAATCTACCATGGCATGAGAAACATTTTTAAGCAGGAGCAATTTGAAATGACAATTTTAGTCCATTTTTTAAAATGTTGTTGTCCCTTTGCCTTCCCCTCACCCCCCTGCATTTGAGGTGTCCCTTTCCCTTTTTCTCAGGTGTGAGATAATAATTCCAGATATTTAAAGAGTTTTTAACGTTGCAGTGGTCAACTCATACTACTGGCACTTTTAAATAAAATAATTAAGGCTTATCACACTGTTGTGCATTGTTTGTTTTTGTGCAGTCACTAAATATTCCACACATGAATAAACAAGTGCTTCTACTTATAAACAAATTTAAAATAAAAAGTATAACATTATAGTATTAATTCAAGTAGCCTAAGCATTCCCTAAATATTAAGGGATCCCATGAGAACCCACATATTGAAGCTGTTAATACTCTTTTAAATAAAAAAAAATATTTCCGAAGCAACAAGTCTTTGAAATTCATCATAGAGAAAGCCGGAGGCTAGAGAAGCACCTTTTATTTTTGTCATGACTTTCCATTGTGGTATAGCAGAGTCGTAGGCCTTCAGAAATCCTGGCATTTCCTTTCTGTTTGCTTTCCTCTGGAAGAGCTTGGCAGCTTCTCAACATAACAACTGAATATGAACATTCTGAAGAGCTAAATACAAATATTAGAATCTTGCTACCCAACCAGCTGCAGCCCACATGGCACTGGGAATACAGCAGCAATATCCATCGCAAGAGAAGAAAGGGCAGAGTAAGGTCCCTAATGCGTTCCCTCCATCTTGCCAAGGATCTTCTGTGCTGCCATATGTGCTTCTCTGTAGGACCTCTGCCTGCTTCTGTTCTCAGTGACAGAACACACCTTGCTTGCTGAATACCAAAAGCATTTTAGTTATTGATGGGAGCATTACAAGCCGGAAGGAAAGTGTTAAAATTGAGCATTGTAAACGCTTGTTGTTTTAATCATACATGACAGTTCTTCGCAGACTTAGTTAAATATTTTCTTGTCTATGGTGTGCCAGCACTGGGCAGCAGCTGTTTCTTTGCAGATCCTTCATTCCAAGGATTAAGTTTATAATGCTTTCTGGAAAGTCCCCATGAAGAATTCCTGGAATATCCCCTTCCATCTTCTCGTTGCCATGACTTGCTGACACTCAGTTCTGCGTGTGTGGAGGTGAAGCTTCAGAGGAATTACTGCCTTTGCTGCTGGCTGGAGTGAGGTGGTGTCTCCTGTAATTTGGTCAGCTCAAGATGAGTTCTTACTAATCCTTCAGCCAGAATAACAACTACCAAACCCATAGATGAAGATCACATTTATAGAATTAATGTAAGTTTTGCAAGATAAAAATCCCAGTTGCGTCAATTTGAAGAGGTAACACAGAAGGCGTCACTTTAAGATGGTGTATGTATGCCTTGCTAGCTTGGCCTGCAATAGCTTTCTGAAAGGTAATGCAGAAGGCTACTGTACCTTCACTTTTCAGAGAAAACAGTCTTATTTACATTTCATTTACTTTCGTGTTGGTTTTAGTTTCACCTATTGAAGAGCTAGTGCTGGTTTTCTGATCTGGTTTTTTTTTGGTCATATTAAGGTGTACAAAAGTTGCCAAATTGAGCAAAAGGCAGAATTCTCATGTAGTTTTAAGAAGGTTGTTCATTGTAAAAAATTATCTTCCCAGGGTTTTTCGAAGTAAAATTGCGTCCTTCCTTAGAGCTCCTGTTTTTATTGTTGTATTATTCTTTGCTGACAGAATCAGAACATTTTCCCCTATTACTGATAGCTAGAAAGCTCCCCTCTTGCACATTTTCAGTGTGTGTTTCTTGGACAGAACAGATAAGGCTTTACCATGTGGACTGCAGAGGTAAACACAGTTAAAACTATTTGTATAGTTGCCTTATGTGGTTACTTGCCTTCATAATTTTCTAATAGTTTGCATTGGCTTTTCTTGTTGTATTACAGGAGATAGCTAGAAGTTTAGTTTATGTTTTCTGGGCAGTGAACTTATTTATATAATTTTTTTGTTGGTGTTGAACTTGTCTGATGTCCTGTTGCAGAGAGAAGCTGTTGAGATTATTGAAGACTGCTAATGTACATGTTGGAAGTTAATTTTTATTCCATATAAACTTAGTTTTTACTTTAAAATTCTTAGGTTTTATCGGTGGTACGTGACATGACAAAATGAGCCTTGGTGATCAGAACAGAAGGTGTAGTAGGTTCTGAGAGCCTCTGTTTTTCTATCCTCAGAATAAATGGTAGAAATATTTTGGAGCAGGAGGAGGAAAAGAGGGTCGTGAGGGTTAGGAGAGCTGATTCTGAGGTGGTGTAGCTGCCTGTAATAATGAAGTGCCAGACTTCACCCTGTAGTTAATTAAATTGCTTTTAAAGAATGTAATAATGGAAGAACATTTCCAAGTACACTGCATAGTTATTGGCTATTGCTCTGTATCTGTAGAGCCAAATTAAATATATTAAATAAGATCTCAGGGGGTCAGTTATGATGATAATACAAGTAGTGACAATGCAACAAGTAGGGACATTGATTTCATGAATGTTGCATAGGTATAAATCATCTCAGTATTTGTTCCATTTTATTGCCATAGAAATTGTACGAGAATGGATAATACCCAGATGGTTGATTACTATTTATATTATTGTATTAGGCTGTATTTACAGAGCAGGGCTCCCCTCATTATAATGCTCTTTGGCACTTTATTGCAAGACTTCTCATCTGTTACTGTGTTGTGAGACATTAGCAATTCATCCAGCACAAAGGTGACCTGACATATTCAGGTGCAACTCACAGTGGTTTCAAAGTACACATTGCAATGAAAGGATGTGTTGTGCAAAGCATTTCAGGGCTGTCTTCAATTTTGAAAATTAATACCAAATTAGTGAACTTTCATCGTAGAAGCACTCTGGTGAGAGCAACAGTGCCAGAAAGTAAGGATGACAGATGATTTATTAGGGAGCTGTTAATATGAATTGCAGCAAACATAAGCTGGATCTAAACCCTCAACCATAAAAACCAACATATTGTAATTGAAAACCCCACACATTATATAGCTTACTAGAGGGACGGTTGTCTGCATTGATCACAAAATTTGTCTCTTATGATGCCAGAAACTCACCCAGTCAATTTGCTGCCTGCCTCCAGTTCCTAACAGCATGGTACACAGCACTGTATCCTCCTTCTGCACTGTTGCAATTTCCTGCTCTCTGAGAAAGGCCAGACTCAGATAGCACTGAGCCTGTGCCACAAGGAGATTCTCCCCAAAACAGAGATCTGCAAAAAGAGTACTGGAGTACCAGAGAAAAGGTCAATGAAAATAGAGTCAATAATTCTGTCAGAGATGTGGTTCTTTTTTCTTGGGGTGAGAAAGGGTGGTGACCAAAAGCACTGCACAGCAATATGGATTTTTTTCATATAATTCCCAAGGTAAGCCACATGTAGGTTACAAGAAATCAATACTCTTGCAGTGTAAGGTAGGTCTTCAACATCATTCCTTACTAGGTTATTGGTATTGGTAGGTGTCTCTAGTAAAGCCTGCCATAAGGAAGCAGATTTAGTAGAGGACTGCTGTATTTTTACTGTTTATAGCAAAGGAGTTGTTAAATGACACACACTGCTATATATAACCTAGAGAATCATAATTCGTATTTGTGAAAGAAGGGGTAGTGCTGAGATAATGAAACTGTCAGGGGTTCACAAAATGGACTTACTGAGCACTAGCAGTAAAGACCTTTCGTTACATTTATGCCTGAATTTCAGCACAAACCCATTAAAAGGTTGTGCTGAAATTCACTGGAACCCACTTGTCTTACTCATATGAAGATTAAAGTCCACATATTTTTTTCGTATCAAAAATGGGAGAAGTAAAGCAGAAAAACTCTTTTATTTCTCAGTGTTCTCTTTTTATAGTCTTTGTTTGCTTTCTTTAAACCTCACAGCAAAGTTTATAATTACTACCAAACATGGCAAAATTTGCTTTCATTTTGACAATGATGGGAGTGAAGATCTCTGAATCATTGAGTTGCAGCCTTGGTCAGTTGGAAGTCTCCAGCCCAGCCTCCTGCTTAAAGCATGGCCAGTGGTACTATCTGAACAGGTTGCTCAGGCCTTTACCCAGCGGGGTCTTGAAAACCTCCAGGAATGGAAACCTGACTGTTCTGGGCAACCTGCTCTACTGCTGGGCTGTCCTTGTGGGAGTAAGGGGGTTTTCCTATATCCAGTCAGAACTGTTCTAGTTTCGGTTTGTCCGTTGTCTTTTGTCCTGCCACCACTGCGAAGAACCTGATTTTGTCTCCTCGAGAACTTCCCTGTAAAGTACCAGGAACTGCTGTAAAATTCCCTGAAGCCATCTTCGCTCCAGACTGAACAACCCAGCTCCTTCATGTGCTCTGCACAGGGCAAGCGCCCTCTTGGTGGCCGTCCCCTGGACGTGCTCAGGAGATATTTAGTGATAAGTGTAACTGTTTGGATGGGCAACTTCTTTCTAGACAAGCCTCTGAATAGAGTCAGTTTCTGAAAATGAGAACCATCTAAGCAAATACAATGCACATGAATGGGCCCAAACCAGCAATAACTTACCCTGTGACATAATAGATGCGACAGAACTGGACATTGGCCTCCATTTACAGTCTCATAATATCCACTGTGTTGCCATGTTACTGTGTACTTTATCTCCTGTTTAGCAAGAATATGTGAGGTATTTCAGCTCTGGCTGTTTGTTTTAACCTTCAAAACAAATGTGTATTTGTCTTTCATGAACCTTGTCGCTGGTACTTTGTGTAGGAGTCAGTCGTTTACCGAACTTGAAGATTAAGAACTTTGAAAGAATGCAAAGAACTCCATATTAAAGTGATGATAGTTTAGAGATGAGCTTTGAAATGGTACTTTCCTCACTAATATGCAAAATAAATAAATTGTCTTACTGAAAAATATAGTTTAGGATATTTGCATTAAAGTAGTGCTATTCAACAAAATTATACTTTCCTGTCTGTACTTACATGTTTTTTAAATGCCGAGGTAGTGTGTGTAGTTTACTTTTCTGTTGCAAAGCATAGTCTTAGTGTCAAGACAGTAAGAAGAATAATTGCATATGGCTCTACTGCTGCCTTCAGTTAAGCTGAGCATACTGTGAGATTTATTAGGAGTAATTTTGTGCTTATTGACTTCAGCAGATTTTCTTCTTCTTCTTCTTTTTAAAATTAAAACCAAATTTTAAGCTTGAAAAACATTCATCACTTAAAAAAAAGAAAAGAATGGGTAGATAAGAAAAATACTAGTAGTGACAATCATAGATTATTTAAATTTAATTTTGGGAGAAGGAACTAGCATAAAAACTGTTTTCTGCACTGTCTTCACTTTTGGTTGATCACTGAAATGTGCTCTTCTATATAATACCCATCCAGGTGTTGGTAGTTCCCTCTTGCTGTGTGTAATTTCAGTGTTACGTGATATTATGCACAGCAAGTGTCTGCCCTACCAACTATTTCCTCCTCCCTGAAGGTGTAACATGCTTAATTATTCCCAAATGAGGGTCATTTTTGATCAGGGTGATAATCAGTTTGCCAAGGTTTGGAAAATTCTCCCAGAATTGTGGTGCTTTCATCAAAAAAATTGCTGTACCCATCCAGTTTTCCAGGAATGGTTGGAAGGCCATTGTATTTGCTTCAAAAGCATGTGTGGTAGCTTTTAAAAAGACCTTTGCATTGTGGAAAACAAATATGCTTTGGAAAGAAAATGGCAGTTTGTAAGGAAGCCTCCTGTATGACACTAGGGCTTTCTGCCTTGAGGAGGTTTTCTTGACTCAGGATAGTACTGTTTTGCCCAAAAGAAACAGAATTTATGGAATAGGCAATTTTCTGATCTTTTTCTGCAATTTGAATTCTATCAGTTTTTCTTCCTTACTGGAATTGACTGTTGTATTCGTCTTGTAAGTACCAGGGTTGAAATTAGCTCTGCAATTGCAAAAACAAATGTAAAAACACAGTAGTGAAATCTTTTCTTCCAAAGTGATGCAGCAAGTAACTAATCCTGCAGTTGTTGTTGCAGCTTTAATTAAAGGTAGGTACACGTTATGGAATAGCTCACTGAAGTAATTTCCTAATCATGGTCTCCTTAATTAATCAAAACTTGGCACCCTGGATACCGTATTTGCTTTGTCTTTTCCCATGTGCAATACTCCCTTCTGCTGCAAAGTAGGCAAATTGGGGAAATGTACACACGTGCCTGTTAAAAGGAGAAAAAAAAAAGGAAGTTGAAGGCCAGAATATTCCATGATGTTTATGGAATCCACTCTTTTTGAATCAAAATCTTTAGTTTATGGTCAAGCATCTATTTTCACTTATGGAAATCGGTATGCAAAAATTACCTTACCACTTTTAATGACTTTTTACATGTTGTATGTATGATATGTATGTCATATTCATTGTTCAAATTTGGCACTCTTATCCAGCAACTGAGCCTAATTATGTTTGTGTTTAATAGATCAGTTGAGTGTTGCTAAGAGTAAATGGGCAGCCTAATGAGGACGTTCAACAAGAGTCACCTGTGCTCTGTAGGGAATGCACAAAGGGATACCCAGTTGGTTGTCAGATCATGACTGTGGCTTTGCATGTATGTACTCAAGTTCTGGTAAGGACTTTTCAGACAGCACAAATTTCAGGTTTCAAAATATGATCCCTATTCCAACTCTGGAAGTGAAACCTACATTTTCTTGCAAGACTACTTGATGCTTTGCAGAATTACTCCAGATTTAATAAGCTAAATGGTTTAAGAACAATTCTGCTAGTGAAGACAGAGAGGGCCCCCTGTTCATTCCCAAGTGAAATATCTTCACAATAGTTCACATGCATCCTTCTTATGTCACCAATTTACTGGCCTGCTTGCTTATGTGTTTATTTCTCTACCTTCCTCTTCATAAAGATATGGCCATTCTAGTCAGTGTTGGGTTTTAGTTTTTATTACGTGTTCTTGTGGGTTTTTTTCTGCATCTTTCCAGTTTAGCAGTCTTTGCAACCACAGAATGCTGCAAACATGTGAGTATCTTAGATATCTGCCATAGGAAAGTGTTAGAATGATTTTTGAAGGCTGTAGTGTGGGTTTTGAATATTTCATGTATTCATATCAGTGTACACTAGTGAATCCATTCAGGATTTTTCTCTTACATTTAAATTGATTCTAGAATGTAATGAGCACCCATTTCTTGAAGATCTGAAGAAAAGGAAAGTCTGGGAATAAATTAGGGAGTTCAGAGGGATGGGGACACAGGTAATGCAACAGACTATATGAGAACAGATTATTTTTTGGTCTTTTTACCTATCATACTTGATCTGTCGTGGCAGTTTTCTTCCCAGGCGCAAGTGAAACAAGACAGATGAATAAATAGGGTTGCCCTGTTCAGTTAACATTGTGTATCTCAAGACCAAGCAGAAGGTGCAGTCTGAAAGTGATGACATCCATGGAGTCAAGATAAACATTTGTGTTTTCAGTCTTTAGAAAAAGAAATATATTCTTCACTGAAGAAAAACACATTTAGGTTTTACTTTCAAAAAGTCAATAAAGAAAATGAGGTAGTGCATTGGCATGTTACCTAAGATTTTTGAAAGAATTGAATTCTTTGATGCTGTTCAGTTCCTCTCTGACTGGTAGATTTGTAAAGACTGTTTATTGTTAGGTGACATGTAATGAAGAGGCCAAGTTCATTCCTTTTTTCCTTATTCAGGAGCTGTCTTTTTACTTTTTCTAATTGTTTTCATTGTTATTTTGCTTTTATTTTATGTAAGTCATCTCTCATATTTCTAGTGATTTGTATTTCTAGTGATTTAAATACATGTTTGGCATAAATTAAGCTTTTAGTTCTAAGCAGGTGGGATTCAAAAAAGGTGATTCATACAACTGACAGGAGACATAACTTTTACTTGGGTGTGTACAACAGCATTTACCAAATTTTGTGAGCGAGGTAAATAGTTCCAGAATAAGATGAGTACTTGCAACTTAACGATTACACCTTTAAAGTTGATGTACAGGTAGTTTAAAGATGAGTGAAAATGGCAAAAAAAAATGCTCTGATACCTGTGAAAGGTTTTATTTGGTTTGAATCTGCACCTGAGACATCTCATTGGAACTTTTCATGGAAACTCTACTGGATAAAAATACTATCATTAGAAGTTAAACAGACACTGGTTCTTCTTCTTATTTCCTTTCACATTTCAACAGTAGTTCTTCCCAAATTACTAGTGATATGTCAACAGTACACTATTTCTATATATATATATATATCTCCAAAATACCACTAGAGGGACATTGCTTTTCCAAATCAGACATACTTACTTTATCCCTGTGGTTTGAAGGATGTAGGTAGCTGGTGTTCAGTACTCTGATCTTCTTGAGCCAAGCTCTCATGAGCTGAAGAAGTTTTGTGCCTGTAAGAGTGCCTCAAGCTCTTCAGTGTCTGCTTATTGGCTACTTTAAGCTCTTGAGCCATTAGCTTTAGAGAAAATTATGAAAGATTAAGAAGCCCCTTGTACAAAAACTTTATCTGATTGCTTTTTATGCATACTGCAGTTCTATTTTGATGGGTTTTTCCACTGCATTTATATTGCTGTTTTTTCCCCTCTCTCTCTTTTACTGGATTTCCTTTTCCTCATAAAACTAATCGTTACACACATCCATATCATGGGTCATCTGGTGGTCTTGAAAAGCTTTCCAGTTTAAGTGGAACAACATAGAAAATAAAACTTTTTAATGTGTAAAAAATATTAATCTGTTAGGGGCTTGGTGCAGGCTTCAGTGAAGAGTTCTGTATATGAGTTTGTACAATACAATAATTTGTGTCTTTTCTGTTTGATTCAGGTCATTGCCATTGTTATGGATATGTTTACAGATGTGGATATTTTTAGAGAAATCGTGGAGGCATCTGCTAGAGGGATCGCAGTGTATATCCTGCTTGATGAGTCGAACTTCAGTCACTTTCTGAAGATGACAGAGAAACAAGGCTGTCAAGTTCAGAGGCTCAGGGTAAGACATCCTGTTTCCTTTGCATGAACATTCACTGCTTTCTCCTCCGCCTCCCACTGAAAAGTGACTGTTATTGAAAAAGTGATTATCGAATACTGATTTTTGAAATTAACAATCAGATGTAAGTAGGTAAGCTCTCAGCAGAACTTTCTCTACAGATACATTTTTTTAAAAGCATCTTTTTCAAGTGTCAGAACAAGAGTATTTGATAGAATGACATAATTTTCATATATTATTTATAAAATAATTTTCCATTATTGTGTATTTAGGAATACTGCATGTTTAAAATACTAAGCTTTTCCTTTCTCTTACAGTTGCCTGTAAATAAAGTCATAAAACTTAGATAAATTAGTAAGTTGTGTACTTCATTTTATGATCTTCTTCTTTAAGGTTATGCATTAAAATACTTTTAAGATTCTATTATATTAGCGTTTTCCTGAAAATCCATATTATCATGTCTGTGCTTCGTCCTATTGCTTTTAGACATTAAATATATAATTTTATTGTGTAAGAGAGGTAACAAGATGACTACCGTTTACATCTTCACAAGATTTCCTGCACTGCCCAAATGTTTGTCAGGGATTAGAATATAAACCATGAGCTGCACTGAACTGACGTAAATGCTTCATAAATACTTCTAGATTTACTAGGACTGTTGACAGTACTAACGAAGTTCCAAGGACGTTGTCGGAGACTCTTTGCAAAGTTCTGAGCACTACCTTAGCTCATAGTTCCATTTGAAATTCCTGGCCTCTGTAACTAGTTAAGCTATGTTCATGCCAGACAAAAGTATTATAAAAGCTCTTCTTAGCAGCACCTATTTTAAGAACCCAGTCCAAGAATCAGATAGAGATGTGGTGTATTTGTGAGGATAAAGAGGACTTTTTGGTAGACGTTTGGAGCAAACTCTGTTTTATACCCATTTTTGCTCTGGAGTGTTGACTTAAGTCCTTAGAAGTATTCCCACTCCACTTTCCTTGCTTGTTTCTTGTGTATGAGTGTATGTGGGATCACTCTCTGGTGGCCTAATATACAGAGCTGCGGGAACTTCTGGGAAAAGACACCAAAACTGTAGTGTGGTTCTCTAAACACTGGGAGTGATTGCCTTCATGAAGTCAGTATTTGGCAATACTTCCATACTCTGGAACTTGAGATATCACCATTTGCTGATTACTTGGGTTAATTATACCATAGAGGTTGCCAAAAATGGTCTGTGTCTATATATGGAATGAGTTCTGTCCTTCCAAAATAAAAACAATTAGGACCATGTCTTTCAAGTGAAGTTTTAAAAATGCCATATGCATTTTCAAATTAATTCCACGTGGTGTGGGTCCACAGCTGTTTCAAAAGCTTGCTTCTTTGGATTCAAGGTTGTCGTTTTAATGCAGTTTTATAGACCTGTAGGTATTTATACTGTGGTTGAAAGAATTCATATACATAGATTAGAGTGGATTTTGCATGGATTAGTGTGGATTGAGGAGGTTTGGATGTGGCCTCTTCAGTGACATTGTGTTTTGTACATTTCTGGGTTTTGGTGGGAGAAATAAAATACATCTTCACTCTGCAAGGTTAACTTAGAATACTTTGAGTGCTATCAGAAAATAAAAAATATATGCCAAAGAGGTAAGCAGTAATCCTGTGGTGTGCTGAGTTTCCAGTTTAGCTTGTAATAAAGCTGTTCAAATTAATGGTCTTCTCATCCAAGGGCTACTCCCAGTGACTGTTGCTCTGAGAATAGCAGTTTACTACTCCTGCATTAACTCCTGTGCCTTTTTAGAGGTGAAAGGGAAATGCAGGTGACTATGAAAGAACAGCCAGAAGAACCATTCTGAAGATGTTTTCCCCCTTTCCCTTTTTCCCATCACTCAAGGTTCAGAAAAGAAATAAACATCTTCAACTTTTTGTGCTCTTGGCTTCTGGTCTTGCCCTTCTGTCCAGTGAAGGCAAGAAGAGAACAGAGTTGTATGAGTCTATTCCTTTTCCTGAAGGTGTAGCACCGGCGGCATTGGTCTTGTTATTTTCTGGCATGGTTCAGTCTTGTTGGAGTACGGATGATGCTTCTTAGTCCATACTAAGTCCGTGATGAGTTTTCTGTAAAGCTTTTCAGACTCAACACCTCTGTCTCTTTATCTCTCCCTTTCAATCAGTAAAAAAACAAGATGTAATGATGAACAAAACTGTATTTTTTAATCCAGATTTACAACTAAGTAGTCTTCTGTACGGAATAAAAAGAGGTATTTGTTCATAAATCTTCATTAAATGTCTGTGCAGACAGTTTTTCTCACCTGTAGTCTGACTCCAAATCAAGGTGTGTTTCCCTCTTTATTGAAACATAAAACTGAAAAAATGGATGGACCATATATTCTGTCATTATTTTGTGAATTCCATATAGGAAACTGTGAAATCAGGGGGTTACTAGGATTATTTTTAGACTTTCCTGCAGCATCTTTTCATGTGGGTTATTTTTTTTACTTAATATTCATCTTGACATCGCATCCATCAGTGGAGCTCAAATAATTCCTTTCCTATAATTTCCCTTTTCTCTTTTCCAGTTTCATTAGTTTTCTGACTGTACTACCTTTGTCCTCAGTAATTAATATGTGTCTTTTTTTTTTTTTCCTCTACCTAAGCTTCTTTTGATTAACTTTGTCACTGGTCCGGCTTTCTTGGTCAGCAATTCCTTTGCACAGAAAGATGAAGAGTTGTTACAGACTCAAACTTTTTTTTTTTCAGGTGATTTTTCAGAAACTAATAGGTAAAATTTTTGACTTTTTTTTCTGCTACTGACAAATGCTTCAGCAAACTGAAACAGATTTGCACTGCAGAATGCAGCAGCAAGACAACAATCCCCAGAGCCACCAGAATGCTCAATGCATTTTGGACTAGAAATGAAAAACTGATGTTGTAGGCAATGTTATTTAATGCCCAAGAAGTCAACCAGACTCCTGACAAAGATCTGACACAGATCTTTGTATTTTATTTGATATGAGGTGAGACATGGTGGAGGTTCTATGCTCTGGAGAAACTTCTTTTTTTACTCCTCTGTTAATAATGAAGAATCATTTTGCTACAGGAGGATATTGAAAGCAATTTAGCAGGACCTGTTTATTACCTGATAATCCTCTCAGTATTTTTAATGAATTGCAGGAAAGAGAAAATTAAACCACTAATAAATTGATTTTACTTTCCTTCTGTGAAGTCTACTCCCAGATATGCATGTTTAAATGCATGGTAGGAGCTGCTCTTGAGACCTGCTTGCAGCCTGTTTTTTCTTACCAGTGTTACCGAAATAACCAAAAGTTTTCCAGTACTTCCAATCTAAGGCAGATTTGGTTACTGAATAGCCATGCAGAGCATGATGTTGTGTCTGTGAGCAAACATCTGTGACAAGGACCAGACTCCAGTCAAGTCTTGAGTGGTCTTTGAATCAGATTCGAATTCAGGATAGAAGCAAATTTGAAAACTACTTAGCGTTTGTACAGCGCATATATGGTCAATGGCTACTTTTTAAACTGACAGTCTGTCACAAATGGAGTCATCCAGGGATCAATACTGGGCCCAATGCTGTTTAATATCCTCATAAGTGATCTGGATGAGAGGATCAAATGTACCCTGACAAACTTTGCTGGTGATACCAGATGGAGTGAATAAGTGGACACTTTGGAAGGGAGAGCCGCCTGCAGGAGGACCTGGATTAGCTGTACGAGTGCACTAACAAGACCCTTGTGAAGTTCAACAATGACAACGGTAAAGTCTTGCACTTGGAAAAGCATAATCCAGGAACGCAGCACAGGCTGGGATATAGCCAGCTGGGGAGCAGCTCTGTGGAAAGGGATCCGAGGCTCTGTCGATAACAAGCTCAACGTGAGCGAGCAGTGTGCTGCTCCTGCAGGGAAAGCCAACAGGCTGCTGGGCTGCATCAGCAAGGGCATCACCAGCAGAGATAAGGAAGTCACTCTACTCAGCACTTGTCAGGCCACACTTGGAATAGTGTGTTCAGTTTTCATCCCCACTACTTAAAAGAGATGTGGACAGTCTGGAGAAGGTCCAGAGAAGGGCCACAAAGATGATCCAAGGACTGGAAAGCTGCCATATGAGGAAAGACTGAGAGGATTGAGTTTTTTCAGCTTTGAGAAGAGAAAGGAAGACCTTATCACTGTGTTCTGGTATGGAAAGGGAGGCTACAAAGAGGATGGAGACTCATTTTCTACAAGGAGTCCAATGGAAAGAACAAAGGGTCTTGAGAACAAGTTACTCCTGGAAAGATTCCAAGGGGAAATTTTGTCACAGTGAACAATCAGCCATTGAAATAATTTCCCCAGGGTAGTGGTGGATTCCTCAACACTGGACACTTTTAAGACTCAAGTGGACAGGTGCTGGGCCATCTTGACCAGACTCTGCTTTTGCCAAGAAAGGTTGGATCAGATGATCCTCGAGGTCCAATCTGGTATTTTATGATTCTATGACCTATTTTATCTTACTAGAGAAGAGAGGCCCAGGATAATGAATAATATTAGTAATGAGGAACAATATGAGAAATGTGACTATTTTTCCTTTAAAACTGTTAGGCTAAATATGGCAGACATCCATTTTCTTGTTTGTGCATATTCTTGACAGCAAGTATGGGGCGAGTAATGGAACACTGATAAAAGCAGTGCCTACAAATAAGAAGTGCTGAAATGAAAAGTTTGAGACCGGTGTACTCACTGTACTTACCTATCATATTGGAGAGATTTTACTAATGAAAATAAATGTGTAGTGGTGAATAATACTTCAAAATTTTAAGTCATGGTTATGTGGCACTCTCTGGAATGCAAATATACAGAAAATGTACATAAAAAGAGGTTAGAGCTTGTTTCCTGTTCATCATTGGGTGTCATTTAACTGGATAGCACAGGTGGCTATCGTTAAACTGCAGCCACTGGATGTTTTAAATGTTCCTGAGTGTCCTGTAGACTCCTCTTGGACAAGAGAGAAGATCCTCTGTTTGGCTTCAAAACCCTCCACTCATAAATGAATGATTGCTATACCCACAATGATGCAGTAATGAGTGGCACACTGCTGTTAGGAGGAGAGTCCTGTAACCTGAGGATGAAACCCAGCAGGAGAGTAAAGCCCAGCGTTTGATACCAGATGAGTCTTGTAATTCAGTATATTTGTGTTTACTACTTCTAATCCCAAGTGGAATGCATTGTTGCTATATATCCTCAAATATGGTGTGTATTTGGGGTGATTATTAAAAGTGTGCATTCCTGGCACCTTAATTTGAGGATTTGAAGCTGAAGAATGCTGGATGAACTGTGCAGGAAAAGGAAGTGTTGTGTGGGAAAGGTGGGCATGATCTCTGGTACTTGTCATGTTCCCATCTGGTAATGGATGACCCACCAAGGGAGGAAAACTGTTCAGGATTAGGGAATAGGGATGGAAAAGCTACAGGAGGAAAAATACTGAAGAGAAGGAAAACAACAAGGAGAACAGAGTGACTCCGGTGACTACAATTTTTTTAACCCCCCCTCCCCCCCCAGGAATTTACTGTAAATAATCTTATTCCTTTTTTACATATGTATACTTAAAGTTATATTTCAACTTATGTGTACCTAAGGCATAGCTTTTTTTTTTGTGTATATTATGGTAATTTGCAAGCTGTTAGTCTTGGTTGTGCCTCCAGCATTGATTCCCAAGTGATATCCTGTCCAATACCGATCAGACCTTATCTCAGTAAGATTTGATGTGTTCAACTGGCATGTCTTTAGGCCAACTGTTATGGTTACTTGAAAACGTATAAGCTACTCTCAAGTTACCTTTTTCAAATTATAATGACATAAATATGATTAAATATAATTAAATATAGGTCTGAAATACACATATAATTATGTGGTATATAGAACTGGGTAAAACAGTCATCAAAGTAAATGCAAATTTCATTACTAATTCACAAGATTTGATTTAAAATAAGGAGCTGCTATTTTGGTTATCTTTAGAATGGGTAAATTTCAGTATTTTCTTTTCTTCTTCTTTGGGAATTACTATTTCCATGGTGTTTATCTTTCAAATAAAAGCTTTTAATATAATTAGTTAAAACTTGAATAGCTGCTGGTGAAAAAATTATTTTCTTCAGTGGGCTGTTCAAAGTTCAACAAAATCACTTTGGAAAAGCATGAAAATTGACTTGCAATTGACTTCTAATTGGAATGCAGAAAACTTAAAGACAGAACATTAGCTTGGCAAAAGTGATTAGCAGTTAGAGATGCAAATTTATGTTAACCTGGCATTCAGTAATGCAAATTGGGTTGTTATTAATTCTTTTGTAGCTGTTCCTGAAAATAGACCTAAGCATCCACCTGTGTTTTCGCTTTTAAAATTTTTGCTTTTTGAAATTTTACAGCACTTCTAGATAATAGTTCTTTTATTTATCTAATTAAGAGATAAAGTTTACATTTTATGTTTTTAGCACATTTGTTAGACATGTAGCTCACAAACAAAAGTAATTCTTAAATGCTGTCTTTGTACATTTTAACTGAGTTGAATTTGTGTTCTAACACAGCTTGACAAAAATGCTCAGTAAAAACTGACCTAACAATGAATGAAATTTAAAGAACTTGGATAGCTTGAGTCCAACCATGATTTGCCACCTCCACAGCTTTTAAGTGTGACTCATTTGATAGACGTTTCAAGATATCAACATTGAAATATACACTGATTTAGAAAGCATGTGTTATTTGGAAATGTGCTTTCATTTCATGGATATTTTCTCCTAATTTTTTGAATTTTCTGTTTGGAAAGATAAGGTTCATTGGATTGTAGTAGATCTTATCCTTAAAACTGTCTATTAGAACTTTGTATGTTTTAGTTAAATGTAGAAGTGCTCCCATAGATAATGAATGCTTATGTCACTGTTTTGCAAACTCAGTCATACTTTATAGACTGAAATTTTTAAATGCATTTGTAAGTTTAAACATCTCTACAGCTTCCTGAGGATGGGAAGTGAAGAAAGAGATGCTGGTCTCTTCCCCCTGTTACCCAGTGTCAGGGTGCATGGGAATGGTTCAAAGCCCCGCCACAGGAGGTTTAGACTGGACATCAGAAAGCATTTCTTTACTGAGGGAGTTGTTAAACACTGGAACAGGCTTCCCAGGGAAGTGGACGATGCCCCAAGCCTGTCAGTGCTTGAGAGGCATTTGGACAATGCTCTTAATTTAACTTTTGGTCAGTCCTGAATTTGTCAGGTAGTTGGACTAGATGATCATTGTACATCCTTCCCATCTGAAATAGTCCTATCCTATCCTATCCTATCCTATCCTGTCCTGTCCTGTCCTGTCCTGTCCTGTCCTGTCCTGTCCTGTCCTATCCTATCCCATCCCATCCCATCCCATCCCTACCCATCCCATCCTTTCCTATTTATTTAACCCTCCTGATTCTGCTGGATTTTCCATGTGCACAGTCTTTGCCATTTCCTTCATGAACAGCCCTTCAGCCTATAGCTGGCCTTTACAGAGCACGTCTGCTGTGACCTGCAACCTGCCCGTGTAGCAGCCCTGTGAAGCAAGACATTCTTGTCTCTTCACAGGTCTTACATTCCACCATTTCCGTATGTACAGAGGATGCAATAATCTTAGAGATTCTTGTTGTTTACTGCCAGTGATAGGTGATGGATTTCACTCCTACTGGAAAACTTAGGGTTGGTAGAAAAACTATTCTAAAGCTAGAAACTACAGTAAATATTCTGATTATTCACAGTTATATTCCAAGCTACTTTTATGTCTTGTGAAGCATTTTGTGTCTCACAAAATGAGTTAAATGAGGTAGATGTTTTTAGGTTGGTTTACTTTGAGTATAAATTTTAGTTTTTCTATAAGTAAGCACCTTTTGTGTAAAAATTTCTGTTAAATGCGCTTTTTTTTCTACAACCCCATAAGAACTTTCTGAAAATTGTTATTAGTACAGTCCATAAGGTGTTGTAACAACTTCTTTCAAATTTTTTATTTCTAGGAGCGTAAAAAACCAAGGGACATAGAGTGAGAAAAAATACAAGATGCTGACTTCGCTGAATCAGTTTCATTAGTAGTCTGGGATAAAAATTGACCACATTTTTGAGATCCAGCGTGGAAAATTTCCCAAGTGCCATTTACTGAGTTTGCATGAATAAAACATAAAGCTTAATAGAATTCAAAATTAACTGCTGCACTGAGTTCGTGCTACCTATGCATGTGGTGTTAGTGTCTCTGAATTTAAAAATGTGATTGATCTCATGGTGCAAAGCTGATGGAAAAATCTTACTGGTGGTAAAACTGCAAGGGATTCTGGCACCAAGTGGTATCATTCAGTGGATCATCTCAGAGTGTGGTATATGTATTTGTAGACACAGGAGCCTTGTTCAATTAAAATAAAAGCGATCCTGGCTCTTTTAAGTGTTCTCTGTGATTAGCCGAGATACTTGGAAATCTTACAGACATGTGGATCAGATGATGGAAAGAATTTTTTTTTTTTTTTTTTTACAGTAAAAAACCTCTTTCCCTTGTTGAAGATATCTTGTGCCAGAACCTAATTTCTGAAGTGGTGGCTGTGGAAAAGTGGAGTTTAATTTTCTGTGGCCTAGGGAATCTGATCGGTCTTGAAGACAAAACAGTAACTGGCCATTTTGGGTCCCTAGGTGACAAGTTTGATAAGCATTTCATTCACTGCAGAATTTATTAATATGCAATAACGTAACTTTTCTCCTACTGTTCCTCTGAATTTTAGCCCCCTGGATGATAAACATGGACTATAGTAGACCAAGTAAAGTATTTTGATTGTCTTTTTCAGAATATGAGGGTGCGGACAGTGAAAGGACAAGATTACTATTCTAAAACAGGAGCAAAATTCCATGGAAAAATGGAACAAAAATTTATTCTTGTTGACTGTAAGAAAGTCATATATGGTTCTTACAGGTAAGATCAATCACTGAAGTGTCTGTAGCAAACCTGTCATCTCAGGTATTTGCTATAGCAAATTTGGGGGTTTTCTATTTGTGAAAATTCTTCTAGGGAAGCACATGGGTAAATTTGATTATGTTTTCTCTAATTTAACAGGTTTTCATAGATACTTATTGCTAACTAGCCTAAGAGATCCTCTGTTCATTTTTTGCAAATAAGAAATAAAGGATATAGGTTTTGCTACAGCTGGAGAGTTGCTAAAAAGAAAAAATATCCTGATTTGTCTTATACTGTCTGAATTATTCTTGTTTAACATTCACTCCAGAAAAGGCTGTCAAAATTATTTCATAAGCTGTCTTGGATAGTTCCTCCATCTAATAATCTTCTAAAGGTAACATTAGAGACTGATTCTGTGGCTCTCTAGTATATGATGGTCAAATTCAAAATTGCCCAAGTTAAGTCTCTCTCTATGTTTGGCTAAGTTTTTTTATTCTGCTTTCCTTTGTATTTCTAGTGTATGTGTGAAAAACATAGGCTGGAAGAGCTTACAGCCTTGCAGAGCTGGAAAAAAACTAAATTAAAGCAGAGACAGTCTTCACTCACACATTATTAAATGTTTTCCTTCTTTCCATGCTACACTTTTCCCCTTTGTCCTACTGAGTTAGCTTCTGCCAGCACAGTGCCTGGGTGCCAGATCCACAGCCACTGCCTTTCTAGATTACCACCACTGTAAGCTTTTGAAAATCTGACCTATTTCCTCCAAGATTCCTCCTATTTCCTCCAGCCCTAAATTCAGACTGACATGTATAAATGATAGTGAGGTAAGTGACAAGTTCATAAATGAATCAGCGTAAGAGACTGCAGGGACAGCCTGCATGCTTTGACATCTACACACAGTGTTATAGTCTGTGAGAATGTGATAGGTTTTCTCATTCCATTTTGAAAAACAGCACTGCTTGAATACCTTGCACCACAGGGGCTGGAATCATCAATTTCTGTAGAAATTAGGCTTTCTTTGTAAAAGAATGTAGTGATTTGTAACAGGGAAAACAAGTTTTTCTGAACTCTGTCACTGAACTCAATTTAAAGTTCAGGGGTTTTTTTTTTTCAAAAATTATATGTTATTCTTAATTGTGAGAATTAATAGGAAAAAAACCTTACGCAGCATGATTTGATTTAATCTTGATACGCTATAACTTCCTGAAAAATACAAAAACAAAGAAAACAAAACAAACCTGTTTTCTAACACATAGAAGAAAAATGCAAATTAATAAATTCATTATTTTTTTCCTTTTTTCATGAAAATAGGATTTCAAAACTGATTTTTTTCTTTGTTGTAATCTACAAATTGTATGCTTTACACACCATGATATTAGTCTTGTTGCAGCACCCTTAATGTGCATGTTAATTTATTTTATCTCATTTTGTAGCTGTAAAATAATTGCATCTGCTTAGCTTTGAACGTGTTCAGTCTTTTACAGCAGAAAAGAGAAAAATTTTCTTAATCAAAGCATTATCATTGCAATTAAAAGAAATTTTCATATCCAATCCAGTGTGCATACTACAAAATGTAAACTTTTTAAAAATTCTGAGCTGCATCTTTCTTAAAGTGTTTAGAATGAAGTACATTCAAAATTGCTGAAGCAGTCCTGCATGTTATTTCAAATGTATTTTTTTCACAACATAATCACACAGTAACATTGACTAAATAGTAAATACAGTGGGTATAGTTAGTCCTGCCGTAGTCCTTGTAGAAGTGATTTTGTTCCATTAGGTATTAGTACTTTACTGTTCTACATCTGTGAATACCTTTTTAGAATACTTTTTATAAGGGCAGCTATAAGGGTAGTTACAGACTCATTCCCACTCCCACTGAAATCAGTGGAAAATCTCCAGCTGAGTTTACGTAGTATTAGATTAGACCTTCTGAGTCCAAATTACATGAATTATGCCCACAACTTATTTATTTAGAAGGTATTTTTACAAACCCAAGGTTTGTGTGAAAGCTTTCTTATCAAGAAGGACTAGTGTGATACTTTAGCTCAAAAGAACTGTATCTAATGGTCATTTGTTCTTCTTTCAGCTTTATGTGGTCATTTGAAAAAACCAACCTCAGTATGGTTCAAGTTATCACAGGACAGCTTGTTGAATCCTTTGATGAAGAGTTCAGGACACTGTATGCCCGTTCTTCTGTTCCTAGCTCATTTGCCCCAGAATTAGTGCGAGTAAACAGTCGCAAGACACTCTGGAATAATGATACATACCAACACTCAGTGTCTTCCTTGGCTTCAGTTTCTAGCCAAAGAAACCTGTTCGGTAGGCAAGACAAGGTTCTCAAGATAGATCCTGTTTGGAAAACTCGTGGAAGATACGCAGTAAATGAAATAGATAAATATGGCTTGAGAAATCAAGCCTATAATAAGCAACCATTTAATCCAGGTTTTAATGTTCAAAATCCAATCCAGCAGTATCAACCTAGTGAGAAAAATGAGCACTGGAAGAGACATAGTTATGCTGGGGAGAAGCCAGAAAGGACACCTTACCTATTGCTCAACAGAGCTATTAACAGAACCAACAATCTGCCAAATACTTGGAAGATGCCATCTGATAGCCTTAGTATTGTGTCATCATTACGAGGAGGATATGCAAATAACTACAATATGCCCCAGCAAAGTTTTGCTGATCAGTTGTCACGACCAAAGGTAAATCTTGCAGAGAGAAATTCGATAGTACGGAGGTCTTTTAATGGGACAGATAATCATATCCGCCATCTACAGCAGAGGATGCCAACCCTTGAGCACACAACAAAATCATTCCTACGTAACTGGCGAATAAAGTCATATTTGAATGATCAGTCAGATTATCCAGTAGAGTCAAATGGGTCAGCCTTGGGTGACAGGTACGATAGCTACGACACAGCTGAAAATATTAAAGCTCATGCACTGTACTCTCATTCTCGCTTGCGATCATCATTGGTGTTTCAGCCAACTTTACCTGAACAGCAGGAAGTAAGCAGCTGTGCAAGTTCTTCAAATTCAACTATAATTGGGTCAGAAGGAAGTGCAACACCTAAAGGGACATCTAACCATGCTCCGAGTGTGGAAAATGGAATGGATAATATTTTAGAGGAGCTTAGCACAAACGTTCCTCTTAAATCAGATGCACCAAAACCCCACAGAATTCAGATTGCAGACAACACAAAACCTAGTGTAAATTCAAATGCAGCTGGTGACTCATCACCGTATTTGTACACAACACTGTGCACAGACAAACATGTAGAAAATTTGAAGAACCTTCAAAATGATAATATGCTCAAAAGAAGAAGTTTTCCCATGTTTAATTCAAAGTCTATATTGGATCCTGGTACCAACAAACATGCATCCGATTATGTTTACAGCACTTTGACTAGGCATAGACTTAAACAGCCAGTTAGTCCAAAACTTCCAGAAGAAATGCTGAAGAGTGCTAAAAGTTTGCACAGTGTGACCAACCACTTGCCACAGGAGGAAAAGGACCTGAAAGGAGAGCTAAAGAGCCCGACTGCTAGCAAGGCAATCTCCATGGCAGCTCTCACTGAAGCCACCAGGGAGGAGTCTAGTAAGGATTGCACGTCGAAGAAAGAAGGTAAGAATTCCCCAAGTTTTCTGAAGAAAGGATCGCAGAAACTGCGGTCGCTTCTTAATCTCACACCAGACAAGAAGGAAAACTTGTCAAAAAACAAAGGTTCTGCCTTTTACAGAATGTGTAGTAGTTCTGACACATTGGTTTCTGAAGATGAGAATCAAAAACCAAAGATTTCTGAAAATAAGACAGATTCTTCCCCAAGGAGAAAAAGAAATTCATCATCAAATTCTCAAGGTAGTTTGAACAGAAGTAAAGAAGATGTCACCGGGAGTCCAACAAAATCTCCAAAGTCTCCAAAGTCACCAAAATCTCCAAAACCTCCATCTGAGGAGAGCAATAAAAAGTGTCCTCTCTTGTGCCCCCTTGAAAGTAAGTTCATAGAAACTGCAGGAGATGCATCTGCCCCAAGATTTAATACAGAACAGATTCAGTATCAAGATGCAAAGGAAATATCCGCAAATACTACTTCTGAAAGTGCTCCTGTTGCTGCTCTTCAAAGAGCAAGTTCAATGACACCACAGCTGGCAAGCTCAAAACATCAAGAGGAGTTGAGATCTCGTTTGAGTGAAAGGCGTGTTTATAGTCGCTTTGAGCCGTTCTGTAAGATGGAAAATGCCAGCCACCCTGCAGGAAATGCAGCCAACAGCAGTTCACATCTATCAGATATCAAAAGCAAGACCTTAGGGAATAATTACGGCAGGGGTAATCACGTGGTCAGCTACAACTCAACTGCTTACCACCCATTGCAGCCTAATGAAAATAAGCTGAGAGGATTTATGCAGAAGTTTGGGAACTTCCTGCACAAGAATAAGTAAAAATTTTGTTGATTATATTAAAATACAGCAAGACTGGCAAAACTGGACATGATCTTAACTGGACAGACTCATGACTAACTTTTGTAGAGCTTACTTGGATTTCTTCTTCAGTCTAGGACATTGGAATGAATGTACATATTTTTAAAAATAATTATTCTAGAATTGTTATACTTAAATCTTTACAGAAATTCTGTGTCCAGAAGATGTCTCAAGGAAGTTGTTTATAGTGTTGATATTGTAAGATTAATTTTATACATTTTCCTTGTGAAGAAAATACATTCTAGCATATTGTAAGATTAATAGGCATGGGGTAAAAAAGATGGGGGATGTTTTTAAACTGCAGATAATACTGCCCTTCAAAAATAGGATAGCACTAGGAATAGTGAGTTGTATTTTTTCAGCATTTATGTACACTTTCAAATGATAAACACAAATGTTAATGTTACTTATCTTTAATTTTTGAAAACCTCTTTTAGGTTTCATCTTGTTAATAGTTTACCTGATAGCATCTATTGAACTGTTTGGGCAGCAGATGGATCTATCTTACTTCATTGAATTTTCCATGTAATATGATATTTTTCTGAAGTATTTGGCATACAGATTTGAAAGTGACCTTAATCTGAGTTTTCACAGACTTGTTTACATGGTTAAACTAGTGTGAATGTAGAATGAACATTAAAAAAATGGTTTATAAAAAAGGTGCCTTGAACATAACCTACAATTAGTTTAAATTTCAGTGGGTTAATTGCATTTGTACAGCGTGCCAGTATTCTGTAATGTCTTCTTTAAAAAAGCTTTTTTATTACATTTTTCTATTTGGTGTTTAAAAAAAAATTTCTGTGGACTTCCATTTCTCAGGTAAGTTTTTGAGTTTCACATGCAGCAGTCTGTCTTAAATGTTGCCAGATCTGTTTGCAACTATGGCTTTAAAGGCCTTATGTCAGGATGACTATTGCAAGCCCGCAAGGAATTAGGCAGCTAAAAGTGAGATTTGTGAAAATCACCACGTCAAACAAGGCACCTTTCCTAAGCCAAAGACAGTATCAGTGAAGGGCGATAGTGGAAAATGTTAAACTTCAGTGACGGGATTGAGGCACCTAACTGCATTCTGAGGGACGTTTGGTTTGTCTGAGCCTCTGTATCATAAAAAATTTCTCAAAAATAAGTGACTACCGGTTAGTGCTTATAAAAACAGGTGTGGTGATGTGTTTGGGCAGCAGTATGGCATCCACTTCTCATCTGCAGTGTGCAGCTGGAACATCCAACTGGCTTACCACGTCCTGGGTGTGAAGTTTGTGTCATAGAAGGACTCCATAACCATTTAGCTGCAAGATATTCTGTGACAGTTTTGTTCCAAATTCAGAATTTTTTGAAATTTCACTGCTGAAAGCTTAGAATTCTTACACAGATCTTCGTGTTTCAGGAGAATGTTTTAGGATCTGTAAGGTCCCACAGTGTTCTATGGAGGAGTCCACCATGAAGGTCTTGGCGTCATTCTTTAGAAAGAAATACCAAAAAGGCATTTCATGCACCAGTTGGATGAAGTTCAGTTGTCTTATCCACCTGTGGCCCTGGGAATAGATTTTAAATGGAAATCTACGTCTCACTTTTTATTCTTTCTCAGGCAACTTTATTAGGGTTCATGCATCATAGCAGTAACTGTTTCATTGTGGGGATGCTAATTATTTGTGAGAGTGAGAAAGTCTTGCATCTCAATCCTCTGCTGAAAGTTTAGGTCTCTCCATTACCTGTGATCACAAAAGATTTTATAAATTTCTTGGTGAACACTGGTAACTTTGTTCACTCCTTGATGAAATGCCATAGTTAGTATTTTTCCCAAATGAACACTTATACTTAAATATTCTGTTCCAACGGAGGTAACAAGTTCAGACCCAAGACAAGGAGTGTCTTAGTACTTGAGGCATGTTTTCAGCATGGGCACAACGTACTTCCACAGCTACGCAGCCAACAGCAATGCCATACTGTACTTTTTGAAACACTTAATAATTTTTAGTCAGTCAGACATTTGTCCAGGATAGTATCTGAATTGAATTGCAAGTAGTGCTAAAAATTACAGGGGTAGTTTTAGGAAGATCTTTAGTTTTCCTTCGTACTCTAATGATCTCTGACGTACACTTGTAGGCAGAACTATATTTGGGAAGGAAATGAGAGAGGAAGAACAAGGGTCTTTGGGCAAGTTTTGAAGTGACTGTGCTTTCCATATTGTAATAAACTTTGGGAAATCTCTACTGATGCAATTTGGAAATATTGTACTGTATTTTTCAAAGTAGATTGCTAATTAAAGAGTCCTGATAAGGCAGATATTTTAATTTACCAAGTCATCTATGTTTGTAGATATATACTGCTGTTTTTTATCTGCACAGAAGATTAAGAGCCTTCAGTGAAGAGCCTGCTTGTAGACTTGATAGTGCAAAAAAAAATTTTGGTAGCACTAGCTTTTTTTTCATTTTCAGCTCTCTTCTCAGAGTTCCCACATAGGAATGGTCTGCATTAAGGCTTGATCTGAGGTTAATTGACATGAATTCCATGGATCTCAGGGCAAGTAGGATCAGACACTTAATGTACCGACAACACTATTTTAGAAATGTTACAAGACCCGGTGCTGCTTGGGGAGGATAAGGCTCTGCTTGACACCACGGGAAGAGCAGCCTGATGCCCTGCCTGCAGCTGCAGATTTGAAGGTTGGGGAGCACATTGGGGAGCTCCACAGGTGCCGCAAGGACCAAGTGTTCATTTATTCCCTCCAGAACCTGTGTTAGTGGGAAAATGCTCACCAGTACTGACTGATTTGCCTCATGTCTCCATGGGAACCCAGTTGTCTATAAAATAAAAAGGAAAATATAGGGGGCAAAAGCCCCCTTGTGTCAGCAAAGAAAAAGGATGTGCATATTTCTGGAGGGAAAAGTTGGAGTTTGTATTTTTGAACTTCTTTTTCCCAAAGCTTGTCTTGATGTTTCTGCCTTTCCAAGGAGATGCATTTCATTCAGTGTGTCCTAAATGTGCTTTGCACGTTAAAAGTTTTCCACCCTGCACACACCCAATGCACTCCCAGTTTTGTAAGGATGTGAAGTAATAGCTGTTGCCATGCATGATGGTCATTTGGCCACATGGCTTGGGAGTTGTGAAACCCAGAAGAAATGTCGAGTCATTCCCACATTAAATAAAACTCCATTAGCACTGTCACACATCTCTGAGGGCAGCTCTGTGAAAGCTGGTCAGAGTTAGGCAGTGCTGAGTGTGGCCCTCAGGAGCGCTGTCGGGAGCAGAGGGCAGTGCAGCTGGGGGATGCAGGCTCTTCGTACAGTGCTCATTCAATTTGTGTCATTAATAAACTACCCCTGCATACAGTCATAATACACAGTGAATAACTTGCTTCATTTCTTCAGCCTTGTAATAAACAGCTTTTACTGCTTCTCAGATTGCAAAATTGTTGGTTGTTCTCTTATTAATGACCTTGCACTGCACTCTTTATTCATGCTAACAAACACGAACTAGATGTGAAGAAAGGTTATAAATCAAGAAAAAGTAAGTTGCCAGCTGTCTAATAAATGAGCGTAGTAGTACTTGTGACAAACCTTGAGAGAAACAGAAAGCGTATCAGGCTCTGCATGTTTGCACATAGGTGAAAAATTACTATTCAAAGACAACTGTTTGATCGTTTCTCAGCTTTCTGAAATGTATTAAAAAATGTTGTGGTTTATAAGACATTATAAAAAATAATACCAAAATCTATTGCAGGGCAATGTAAAAATAGAATTTAGATTGACTCTACTAAGCTGTCTGATAAATACATATGTTTTTTCATTTGTAACATTATGTGGAGTAAGCTATACAACCAACAAGTAGCTTTGCAACTGTGTAATGCAGAGGGATCGGTAAGGTTACTATGGTACGTAGTGTAATTTATTCCCCATATCAGTGTTGTATTGCACAGTACAGTACTTAGGGGTTTTTTAGTTTGTTTTCATTTAAGTCAGGAGAGTTAGAGCAACATAAAGCTGCAGTAGTTCGTGGGTAATTGAAGCACGTTCCTCCAATTTTGTCTTCACTTGCATAAGTACATGTTCCATTAGCACCCCAGTGGCAAGAGAGGAGACTGCAATGCTCAGAAGACTGTCATGCCATTTCATTCCTTATCTCAGAGAGGTGCTTACAGAGATGTCTGGGTACCTTTATATAGGGTCTGAAATATTTCATAATTTTCCACTCTGAGAGTTACAGTTAGGTCTACAATTTTCACATTTTGACATGATGCCAAAGTTGTTGCATGTTCTGAGAATGCTTTTCTGTACTTGGAAACAGGATGGAAAAAAAAATTTGCTCTTGGAGAGCTCAGAACAGGGCTCCTTTGCGATTAAGCAAAGCTACTAGTTCTGATTTTTGCTTTTGTGATGTTGACTAATTAAGTCATAAGACTTGTGCTGCAGACCCTTCACCAGCTCTGTTGCCCTTCTCTGGACATGCTCCAGCACCTCAATGACTTTCTTGTAGTGAGGGGCCCAAAACTGAACACAGTGTTCAAAGTGTGGCCTCACCTCACCAAGCACAGGGGAACACTCACTGCCCTGGTCCTGCTGGCCATACTATTGCTGATCCAGCCTGTCCAGATACCTCCGGAGAGCCTTCTTACCCGCCAGCAGATCAACACTCCCAGCCAACTTGGCATCATCTGCAAACTCTCTGAGGGTCCGTGTGATCCCCTCATGCAGATCGTCAGTAAGGATATTAAGCAGGACTTGTCCCAGCACTGAGGCCTGGGGAGCACCGTTGTGCTGGCTGCCAATGGGAATTCCATTCACCACCCGACCATCCAGCCAGTTTTTTACCCAGCCAGCAGTGTACCCATCCAAGCCATGAGCATCCAGTTTCTTCAGGGGAGTGCTGTGGGAAATGGTGTCCCTGGCACCAAGGTCAGAGTGGACAGGCCTGTAGTTTCCTGCATCCTCCTCTGGTCCTTGTAGATTGACTTCACATTTGCCGATTTCCAGTCACCTGGGATCTTCCGAGTTAACCAGGACTGCTGGTAAATGAAAGGGGCTTGGTGAGCACTTCTGCCAGCTCCCTCTGTTCCCCTGGGTGGATCCAATCCAGCCCCATAGACATGTGTGTATCAGGTATCTCACCATCTCCTCTTGGATTATGGGGGTTTCATTCTGCTCCTCATCCCTGTCTTCCAACTCAGGGGGCTGGTACCCAGAGAGCAGCTGGTCTTACTAGTAAAGACTGAGGCAAAGAAGGCATTAAGTACCTCAGTGTTGTCTTCATTCTTTGTGACTATGTTTCCCCCCATATCCAAGAAAGGATGGAGATTCTTCTCAACATTCCTGTTGCTGATGTGTTTATAGAAAGCTTTTTTATTGTCTTTTATGGCAGTGGCCAGGTTAAGTTCCAGATGGGCTTTGGCCCTTCTAATTTTCTCCCTGCAAAGCTTCACAGTATCCTTGTAGTTGTCCTGAGCTGCCTGTCCCTTCTTCCAGAAGACATAACTAAATTTTTTTTTCTTTGTCATATATATCTTTGCAGATTTTTTCAAAATCTCTCTATTTCTGGAGGAGAATCTGGTTTGCTAAAAATTACTTTACATCCCTTCAGAAGAAGCTTCTGTGAAGGCTATGCATCTTTCTTTTACCATATGTGTTAAAATGTCTAAAAATTCAATGGTTAAGTGCAAAAAATAGTTGCAGGGAAAGCTAATAATTTCAGATGGAAGGGCCATGATACATGCTTATTTTGATAGTGTTGCTTCCATGTGCAAGTACAGCTGGGAGAAAAATTGCTTCTTTTCTCTCCAGAACCCAGTTGAAGTAGAAATACTTGAAAGACTGAGCACCAGTAACAATATT